>PVIW01001584.1:156711-283232 GCA_004026585.1 Noctilio leporinus | reverse complement strand
TATTTTTAGAGAGAGGGGAAGGAAGAGAGGCAGAGAGGGAGAGAAACATCAATGTATGGTTGCCTTTCACCTGCCTCCAGCTACAGAGCTGGCTGGAGACCTGGCTTGCAACCTGATTATGTGCCCTGGCTGGGAATTGAACCAGCAACCTTTGGGTTTGCAGGCCGGCACCTTATCCACTATGCCACCAGCCAGGGCTATTTATTTATTTTTAATTTTATTGTTGTTGTATTACATCCATCCCCTTTTTGCTCCCCTCTGTCCCCCTTCCCACCCACCCACTCCCCCCAAAGTCAATCCTGCCTGTTGTCCATGTCCATGGAGTTTCTTATATGTAGTAAATATTAGCCTATATTAAATGTGTGATTTGGAAGTATTTTCTCCCACTCCATAGTTCATCTCTTCACTCTGTTAATCATTTCTTTTGCTGAACAGAGCTTTTTGATTTGAAGCAATCCCACTTGTCTATTTTTGCTTTATTTGTCTGTGCTTCTGGGGTCATATTAAAAAAATAATCATTGCTCTGAACAGTGCCAAAAAGCTGGTCTCTATATTTTCTTCTAGAAGTTTTATTGTTTTAGATCTTCTATTTGCCTTTAATCCATTTTGAATTGACTTTTGTGTATGGTGTGAGATAGTGTGCAATTTCATTCTTCTGCATCTGAATATCCAATGTCTAATTTTCCCAACACCAATTTCTAAAAAGGCTATCTTTATCCCATTGTTCCTTCACCAAAAATCATTTGACCATAAATGCACAGATTTATTTCTGCACTCTCTAGTCTGCTCCATTGGTCTATATGTCTGTTTTTATTACTATAGCTTTGTAATATATTTTGAAATCAGGGCTTGTGATGTCTTCAGCTTTGTTCTTACTACCCAAGATTTCTTTGGCTATTCGGGGTCTTTCGTGGTTCCATATGAATTTTAGAATTATTTCTGTAAGGGAGTGAGAGATGAAGACCTCCTATTCTGCCATCTTGCTAATGTCACATTCCTGTTGGTTTTTCTTCCTGTGATGTCTTTGTCTGGCTTTGGTATCAGGATAATGCTGGTCTGTTAGAATGAACTGGTAAGTGTTCTTTCCTCTTCAATTTTTTGGAAGAGTTTCAGGAGGATTGCTGTTAATTCTTCTTTAAATGTTTGGTAGAATTCACCAGTAAAGATATCTGGTCCTAACTTTTCTTTATTGGGAGTTTTTAAAAAATTGATTTAATCTCCCTACTTTTTATTGAGATCTTCTTTTTCTTTTATGTCTCATTCTTGGTCAGTTGTATGAATTTTTGAATTAATTTATTCTTGTAGGTTATCCAATTTGTTGGCATACATTTCTTTCAGCTTCTTATAAGAATGTATTTGATTGTGCTCTGGCTGGTGTGGCTCAGTGGATTGAGTGCTGGCCTATGAACAAAAGGATCACTGGTTCACTTCCCAGTCAGGGTGCATGCCTGAGTTGCAGGCCAGGTCCCCAGTCGGGGAAGCAAGAGGCAACCACACATGGATTTTTCTTTCCCCCCCTTTCTCCTTCCCTTTCCCTCTTTCTAAAACTAAATAAATTATGTCTTAAAAAAAAGAAAGAAAGAAAAAAAAAAAAAAAGAATGCATTTGATTGCATTTGGGGCCCACCCTGATAATAAAGGATAATTTCCTCCAGCTCAAGATTCTTAAATTAATCACATATGGGCTGAATTGTGTTTCTCCCAATTCATATGTTGAAGTCCTAACCCCAGTACCTCAGAATGTGACTGTGCTTGTTGATTAAGTCTTTAAAGAGACAACTAGGTTAAAATAAGGTCACTAAGGTGGAACCTAGCCCAATAAAACTGATGTCTTTATAAGAAGAGGAGATCAGGACTCAAATGCACAGAGGGAAGACCATGTGAAGACACAGGGAGAAGAGAGCCATCTGCAAGCCAAGGAGAGAGGTCTCAGAAGGAACCAGCCTTGCCAACATCTTGATCTTGGACTTCCAGATTGTGAGGAAATAAATTTCTGTTGTTAAAACCACCCAGTCTGTGGTACTTGGTTATGGCAGCCTAAGCAGATGAATACAGCAATATTTATAAGGCTCCAGGGGTAAGGACCTAGATATCTTTGGGGCTATTGTCAGCACATTGTCTCTCTGCCAGAGTGTGTAACTAATGAAAGCAGGGGATTTATCTGTTTTGTTTTGTTTGTTTGTTTAAAAATTTTATTTATTATTTTTAGAGAGAGGGGAAGGAAGAGAGGCAGAGAGGGAGAGAAACATCAATGTATGGTTGCCTTTCACCTGCCTCCAGCCATGGACCTGACTGGAGACCTGGCTTGCAACCTGGTTATGTGCCCTGGCTGGGAATCGAATCAGTGACCTTTAGGTTTGCAAGTTGGCACTTTTCCACTGAGCCACCAGCCAGGGCCCTCTGTTTTGTTCTTAAAGCAGCGTCTATCCTTAGGGAGTTTACATTCTGGTATGGAGAGTTAGGTGATAAAAACAAAACAAAACAAAACAAAAACAAAGAAGGGAGTCACTTTGCCACTTGGATGCTCTGGAGAGAAAGAAGGCTTGGGCAGGTAAGAGAGTGCTGCCCGGGGGTGTGTGTGTGTGTGTGTGTGTGTGTGTTACAGTTTGCACTTTTAGAAAGAGGATAGGGATGGACCTTCTGAGGGTGACATTTCAGGCAAGACCTGAAGGAGATGAGGGCGCCAACACAAGGATAGCTGAGGAAAGAGCATTCTGGGTAGGAGAGGCTGTGGTGTGGGGGCCTGCAGTGGAGGGCCTGCTGCCTACAGAAAGAATAAATAATAGGGGCCATGTAACTGTGTGGCCTGGTGAAGGGCTGAGTAACAGCATGTGAAGTCCAAACAGCTAGTCCAACTCAGGTAGGGGCTTCTAGCTATTGGAAGACTGCTGGCTTTGTGCCTGAGTGAGATGAGAGCTGTTGCAGGATTTTGAGTAGACCCATGACCTGAATGACTTAAGTTTTAAGAGGACTGTTTGGCTACTACGTGGAGAGGAGGTTGCTTGTAGAGCCAGGGCAGTGTCAGGGAGCCCAGTTAGGATGTCGTGTCAGTAGTCCAGGCACTGGCTCCTGGCAGACCAGAGCATGGCCCTTGGAGGTGGTGAGAAGGAAGATCTCCCGAAGGTAGATTCATTGCAGGATTTGCTGGTGAATCTGTTATGTGGAGTGGAGAAGACTCAGATGGCTCCAAGCTGCCAGCCTGATCCAGTTGCTGTTTATTGAGCTGGGGAAGGCTGGGGTGAGGGTGGGGACCATGCCACGAAGGGATGAGACTGCCAGATAGAGATATTAAGAACTGGCCCTTGGTATGCAAGTCTGCAGCTCATGGTAGAGGTCTGTGCTAGTTTATAGGTAGTATTGAAAGGCATGAATCATAAGAAACTAAAGCAGAGAGGCCCCTACCTGGGGTTGGCCAACTTTTGGAGGCCAGAGAACTAAAGGGAGATCAGCAAGGGATATTTTTGTTGAGTGAATGAATGAATGAATGAATGTCCTTTGCCACTACTCGGGCAAGCTGTCACTCCTCCCGGATTATCACAGCAGCTGCCTGTGGGTCTCTATGAATCCACCCGCTACCAACTTCTGCTCCATCCTCCATCTTTGTGGTCCCACTAGGGCATTCTCACTGCTCTGCCCTCTAGGCCTTCGCACAGGCTGTGCTCCCTGCCCGAAAGACATGACCCTCCTCCTTGCTTTATTCTCTGCCTAATAAATTGCTTTTCGTACTCTACTGCCCTCAAGGACGCTACCTCTGAGCATCATCCCATCCCTTTTCTTTATTCATCCCAACTCCTGTCACTAAGAGGGTGTTTGCAAAAAATGCAAGATAGCTCAGTTTGCCTACTCTACCCATACTCCCAACAAATAGCTCCTGTGTCACTCTTTTGGCTTAGGGGTATGTCACTGGCCCTGGGGTCTGCTTTTAGGAAGTCATATGTGGCATGAGGCCATGTGGTCCCAGGAAGTGAATTTGGGGCTTTGGGAAGGAATTCTAGAATCTCGTATCCAGAGTATAGTCTAGGAGGGAGTTGTAGGCATGTCCTCAGGCCACATGGATATCTGGCCCCAAAGGGAGGGGTATGTCCCTGGGGATGGGTACATCTAAGAGTGGTACTGAGCCTCCCAGTGCCACCTGCAGGGTGACATTTGTTACATTCTATAAAGAAGTGAAGTGATTCATTCCTGTGGCTACATGTGAGAATGGATGTTTCAGAGGAGAACATGTCTTCTCGTTTTCTTGGATGGGACAATTTTTTCCTGTCTGTATTGCTGTTCACCAAGGCCAAGGGTTTGATCTGGATAGAAGGGTCACTTTTGTTTACTCCACCCCTCCAGCTGTGCCCTTAGTGCTTGGAGGCCACCCACCACACCCTGTGTTTATCTTAGTTCTATGGGGCTAGTGCTGGGGAAGGTGTGGCGGGTGGGGAGTCCACTTCCAGAAGAGACCCACTATGGGCAGGTGTATGTGGGGCTGGCTGGCCCTGCTTCCCTGGCAAAGAGGCTTTAATTGTTAAAGGACATCTGAATTTGGAGAAGCTAACAGCAGGGGATTCTGGTAAGCAGCCCCCAAATACATTTTGAACAGTGGAGGTACCCCAAGGCCACACCCCATCTCCCTGCCTGGGCCAGGAGCTGCCAGCAGATGAGGGATTACAAAGGAGGCCAAGACACAGTTTCCTTTAAAATGTTTTCATTTATTAGTCTTTTTTGAAGCAGTTAATTTTCTTTTCTTATTTAAAAAAAATGTGTGTTTCATCCAGAGTTATACCAAAGTGATTAAAATGAATTTTCTACTGAGGTTATAGCTCCCCAGATCAGAAAAAAAAAATTTTTTTTTAATTAACCACAAAAGTAAAACCAAGAGAAAACATCAACAATCAAAAATAATCCCCAAATATCCAGGACAAAAAATAAAATATTTATTGATCTATCACAGCGAGACACAGAGATGGGCAGGGCAGGGGTGGGAAATGCTGTGAAGGACAGTGGCTCAGGGAGGGATGGGGGGATACAGTACTGCGTGGGGGAAACCCAGGTTAGGGAGGACATTCCTGCCGCCCCAGCCGGCACAGCCCCCACATTCGGGCCCCTTTGTAGGAGTGTGTGTGGTGGGGCGAAGGCAGGGCACAGGCTGCCATGACAGGTTAACCAGGTTGATGGTGGGGTGCCTGGCCAGCTAGTGGTGCCAGGCGGTCAACTGGGGACAAGGGTGGATGGACAGATGGGCGGATGAATTCCACAAGAGAAAGAGGGCTATTTCCATTGGGGTCCTTCTGACTGAAGCTGCCCCAGACATGGGGAATAGCAATTGATGGGGGGTAAGGGGGTCAAAGGGGTCAAGAGATGGTGTGACCAAATCCAGCTTGAGGTTTTCGATGATTGGGTACCAACTGGATGGCAGCCAGGGGCGGGTCCTGGTGGGCAGAGGGAGGTGGGACTGCCCAGGAAGTGTCTGCACCATTTTCAGAGGAGCCTCAGGGAGGAGGGGCTTCCTGAGGGGCTTCCTTTTCCTCCCCCCTCCCCCAGGAAGATGAAAGCACCAGCTCTTAGCACCAAGTTCCCATGGAGATGGAGAGTGTGTGGAGGGAGCACCTTGGTGGGAAGGGGGTGGGGGCAGGGGGCTAAGCCCACCCACCCCTTGCCTCTGAAGTAGGGGGCTTCTCGGGGCCCACTTGGCCACTGTTCTCTTGTTTCCTTGTCCTGTGGATTTCCAAGTCCGCCCGGCCAGCCCTGTCCCCTCCAGAGATGGGGACTTAGGAAGGGGCGTGAGGGGGTCACAAGGGTTTACATTCTCCACCAAGCAGTAGCACCAACGTTGATGAGGTCGTGAGTCAGGGGTGGTGGGAAGCTCACTTTCTCTTCCGGCCACAGGATTTCCCCAGGCAGGCCCCACCTGGGTGGGAGGAGGCGTGTACAGCGGTTAGTCCAGCTCCTCCTTACTGCTACTCAAGCCGCTGCCCACTGCCCAGCATCATCACACTGGGGAAGAGGGGCTCCAGAAGGCACCACAGGCCAAACTCATTGTACAAATTCACAGTAGGCGGTGGATGGGACCAGGGCTCAAGATGTGGTTGATGAAACCAAGACTCAGAGAAGGGAAAAGGCCAGGGGGCACGAGGCCAGTTCCGGGAAGGATTGGGCCTGGACAAGGTCTCTGTACTCTGAGTTCACTGCATCCGCGAAGCCTTTAGCAAATGACTCAGGACAGTCCCCATGAAGGGAAAAAGTGATAGACGTGAAGAGGGCCTCAGATAGGTGAACTAAGGCCCAGAGAGCACAGTTGGCGGCTGACCTGGGACTGGAACCAGGACTAGCGCCCTCTCCTGGGGAGGGTCTGACTAGTAAACCTTATTTCTAATCGAGGCATCCCTCCCTGCCTGGTAGGAGGGCAGGGGTTAGTTGCTACCCCTGTGGCAGCTAGACATGGCTTGTTACCGCCACCTGGTGGCAGTGAGAAGCCAAGTGGGGCAGGAACAGGCATCTCTGTGAGGCCCGTCCAGGGTGTTTGGAAAAGCAACCAGATAGGGCCACATCCTGGACATCCTGGAAAGGGTCAAGAGAGTCTTGCCTCTGCCTCTCCTAGCCCTGGCCTTGCCGTTGCTGCTTCGTCTGTGTAGGGGAAGCAAGTGGGGGTGGAAGGGAATCCATAGTCTGAGCAGCTGCAGGGGTGGAGCTGGGGCTTCTTCAGGTCTCCTTTGGTATTGCTGGGAGGAACTTGGGAGGTGGTGATCAGGACCCACCCCACACTCCCAGAGGCACGCATGCGTCTTTTGAGCAAGGGTACGGCTCAGTGCTGAGCAGTGGCGTCTGCCCACTCTGCCCAGCCCAGGCACCTTGGGTCCCCTACCACCCTTCAGATTTTCCTAACTCTAGGGCTACCATTGTCTCATCCATTTTCCCTCTGTCTCTGCTCTGTTGAGTCCTTTCTCTCCTCCTCCTCCCTTCTCTTTCCCTTGGCTCCTCCCTGCAGGGGGTGTGTGGGCAGCAGGGAGGCAGGGGCTGCTAGGCTAGGCTGGGTGAGCGTAGAGGGTCCTGGGCCTACTCCCAGATCTGGAGGATCTGGGGGAGGTGTCCGGCTCCTCCAGCCTCCTTACTGCCTGCCAAGCCCAGTCCAAACTCGCTTCTCCCTCCCATGTGGATGGGCCCCAGTCTCTGCCTCTGCCCTGCCTTTTCTGCTGGAGGGTGGGGCTCTACTCACCTTGGAATCCTAGGGCTCCCAGGGCTCCTGCGTAGGGCTTAGGAGGTTTGCCTGTGGAAGAAGAGGTGGGGGTTGGGGAGGGGGCCAGGTTTCCCTACTTGCCCCGGAGCCCCCACCACGCAGGCCTTGGATGGATCCAATCACAGCAGGTTCCGGAAGCCTTGTGTATCAAACTCTCATATGGAGGTCTGGGCGGCTTTGTGGGAGCCCCTCATGCCACAGCCAGGTCCTTGCCCCAGCCCTGCCCCAGCTAATGTGCTGGGTCAGCCCTGGCTACCTGCTTGATGGGCCTTGCTCTTCCCTTACAGTTTCTCTTTCTGTGGGAACTTGTCAATCTCTCTACCTGGACCCCAAGCTCCAGGGTGACCCAGGTCCCCATCTCGCTCCTGGTGCCCAGTCAAGTGCCAGGCCAGGAACCCCAGGAATCAGGATCCTTACCCCCTGTTCCCATGATGTCCTGGGGCTGAACTTTCAGCTTCAGTGACTCCCCTCAAGCCCCCACATCAGAGGGCAGCCAAGGGCTGTACTGGTACTAGCCACTCCCTCAACAGGCTCCTCTCCCACCCCAGTAAAGAAGCGCAGGGCCTTGTTTGAAGTGGGACCCCTCCTTCTTCTTGCAGACTCACCGCCAACTCCTAGGCCCCCTGCTCCACCACCTGCAAGGCAAGGAGAGGGGCTGTGAGTGTGCCACTTGCTAGGAGCCTGCCAAACTGTCCTGGTAGCCTGGGCCTCGCCTGAGGCGGCTCACATCCTGGGCTTAGGTGCTGGGAGCCCTGGCTCTGCTTCATGCATCGGGTGCCCTTGGGCAAGTCCCTGGCACCTGTGAACCTCAGTTTACCCCATCTGGAACATGGCATTTTAGAAAAGCTGATGCTCCTTGGCCTTGCAAGGGAGGAAAAAGAGAATTAAGGGGGAGGGGAGGCCAGCCTGCTGTAACTGAGGTTACAGGGTCCATTCTAGGGCTTGACTCAGCCCTCCTGAGCAGGAGATAAAGCAGGGAAAGGGGAAGAATGGGCCAGAACTGTAGCACAGGGCCTGGGGCGGGAAGCCAGGGCATACCTGGATAAATAGGAGATAATCCGAAGCCAGGTCTTGCTCCAACTCCTGCAGAAGGGACTTGGGGTTAGGATGGGGCAGGCCCTACTCTGGCCTTGTCCTCTCTTTCTCTCTGTCCAGCACCACCTCCTCCCCCCTGCCCACCCTCCCCCTCCTCCATAGCCAGAGTGTCTCTCTTCACAAACCTTGTCCCTGCCTGGCATCCTGGTGAGGGGCTCCATAGCCCCAGCTTGTCAGCCTGGTGTGTGAGGCCTGCCCCTTTGCCTGGGATGTTTCCTTTCCTGTACTGTCCCCTCTACCCTCTTGCTCATGTCCTTGTGCTGGCTGCAGCCCTAGGATTTCCCCTGCTAGCCTGACGGGCATTCTCTAGACTCCGGCAAAGCTGAGGTTTCACAGCAGAGATGGCCCCTACCTCCACCTGGGAATGGCCTGGCAGCTCCTAGGACTCCTCCAAGGCCAGCAGCACCTGAGAAGAGGGCAGATGGGCTTTTTGGGACAAGGCACAGTCTAAGGGGCCCTAAGCATCCTCTTTGGGTTCTAGGGTCAGGAAGGTCCTGGTCAGGCTGTCAGGGGGACTTTGAGCAGGATTGAGGCCTGAGATGGGGAGGGGAGGTCAGGGTGGAGAGTATTAGCAGTCTAAGACCTGCAGGAGGAGGGGGCAGGAGAGAGTGACTCACCATATTTGGCCGCTTTAGCAGCTGCAGCTGGGGACACACCTGAGGAGATGGGGTACATGAGGGCTCAGGAATATCCCTTCCCTCGCAGTCAAGTCCCCCTTCTGTCCTGTCCACCATTTACCAGCTGATCACTGACTTATCTTTCCACCACCCCTCCATCCCTCCTTCATTCATCTTTTCAAAAGTTTTTATTAAGCTCCTACTGTGTGTCCAGTCTTGTGGTGCACACAGAGAGACTTCAGGTGGGTTTAGGTAGGAAGATACAGTGATGACCCAAGAAAGAGTGAAATGTCAACACAAGGCCCACCAGGATGGCAGAGACTTTGGAAAAGTAATTTCCTCCATGCTCTGGTTTTCTTCTCTAGAAAATGGGTATAACCATCATTATCCCAATGAACTCCCATTTGAAGTGGTCATGTGAGTTGAAGGAAAGAGGAGCGGGAGAAGGTGGATTCCTAGCTGCAAGAAGCAGCCCTAACTTCTGCTTGCTCAAGACCCCCTCTAAATGTTGGAGGAACCCAGGGAAGGGGGCAGGCCCACCACAAGCATGATGAAGTGGGGTTGGGGTGGGGGCAGAGAAGGCAGCTTGAGCAAAAGTGGCAAGATGGAAGGAAAGCCTCTCTCTCTCTCTCTCTCTCTCTCTCTCTCTCTCTCTCTCTCTCTCTCTCACACACACACACACACACACACACGCACACACCATAAACTCACTGATTCACTGGTTCCAGAGCAGCCCCTTACCTCCAAGGCCCCCAACCCCTGGGACAACTCCACCAGGCCCAAGCCCTCCAATCCCCAGTCCTCCAGGTCCGAGACCGCCGACTCCCCCCAGGCCTGCGGAGAGAGCTGTGTGTTAAATCCCAACCAGGGGGGCCCCTGCTGCTCATCTGCAGAGAGCCGAAGTTTTCACCCCAGGACCCAGGTGGCATCTGGCCTTCTCGGGCCTTTGAGGGTGCAATGGGCCCAGGAGGTGGGCTGGGTCTTGGGGAGACAATGACCCTGAGGGAGGGCCTCAGGGGCAGGTCAGGGACTAGTGAGTGCTCCAGGGTGCATAGTCAGAGGTTTCCCAAACCCTGGGACCTGGTGGCAGTCCCCACCTCCACACGGTGCTCACCATATTGGCCAGCTTTGGCAGCAGCAGCCAAGGCACCAGGTCCAGCTCCTGGGGACACAGAGGGAGCTCAGGGGGCAATTCTCCACAGGTCAGTCTCCCTGCCCAGTCTGTGCTGAGCTTTTAGCTCACCTGCCACACCACCTGGGACGCCTGCTCCACCAAGAACTCCAGGCCCTCCAAAGGCTCCCAGTCCTCCGAGGGCTCCAGGTCCTCCTGCTCCTGAGGAGAGGAGACAGAAAGTCAATCCCCTTGTTTCTGGAGGACAGGGACATTAGTCAAGCAGACTATGCGATGACCAGTGGAAGGAGCACTGGATAGAAGTCCCTTCCCAGACACTTGGGCCTATGTCCCTGACCAATCAGGCAAGGGTAGGCTCCCTTAAGCCTTGGCCTGCCCATCTTTTCTCCACCCCCGTGGGCTAGCACGGAGCTGCAGATGGTCACAAGTAATGGCCACGAGCTGCTGAGAAAAGACTACTCTCAGGTTCTATAGCCCTGAGTTCAAATCCTGGCTTCTCCACCCATTACAGCTGTCACCTCTCTGAGCTCCAGAGCCCCATCTCCCTAAAGGTGATGATGATCCTTACCCCCCTCACTCTACAGGTGCTTGGGGAGCAAAAGAGCCCACCACCTGTAGGTGTCCTCTGAGTTTCGAACCCCTGTCCAGAGCAGAGCTGTTAGGAATAGCTGCAGCAGGAGTTCCACCATTCTCCATGCTTCTCACAGTTAGCCTGCTTATTATTCATTGCAACAGGAAAGGCAGGTACTAGTATCATCTCCTTTGTGCAGATGAGAACATGGAAGCACAGCAGAGGTTAAGCAACATGCTCTGAGTCCCACAGGCAGGAAATGGCTCTGGAGCCTGTGCCCTTAACCGATTCGTCTCCCTGGCAATGTCTGCCAGACGCAGGCTGGTGGAGCAGCCAGCAAGGAACGGGAGAAGGGCCTGCGGGTCACCAGGCCTGCCAGGGGTGGGGGCTGAGGAAGCCGGGATTTTCCGAGGTAGAAACTGGTCCCAAGTGGCCTGGCTGGGGGCTGGTTGGTGTTTCCCTAGCAGAGGCCCTGGCCTGGCTCCCAGGAGGCCAGGAATTCAGGGGCCACAGACAGTGTGGGTCTGGCCAGCCAGGGCTGCTGAAGGCCAAGTGGAGGGGCCAGCATGTCTGCCACGTCCTCGTGGCTCGTGGCAGGCGCAGTCCTGCTGACAGGGAGGTGGGCGGGGGACTGGGCCTTTGCTGGCTAGGAGGCAGAAGCCGCCTAGCTGACAGCAACCCTGGCCCTTCTGTGGCCCTGAGGCCCGTGCAACTGTGATGGCCAGAGGTGCCTTAGGGATCATGGTGTTCACCATGGTAGAATTACCCCCAGGGAGGTTGGAATGTGAGGGGTGTGTTTGGTTGTCCCAGGGCTGGAGGCTCGACAGGCATTGAGTAGGCAGGAGCCAGGTCTGCTAAGCTGTCACGAATGCGTCCTAAAAACTGTCTTTTTCCATCCTGACCATCCCAGCCTGGTGCTGCAGGCTCCAGGCATAGGGCCCTGGGCCTGGGGGAGGGGAGGTGGGCAACCAAGTGCTTCCAGGGGTGATGGGGCAGCAGTGGAACCAACCATGGGGGTCGCTGAGTGGGTTACTTACCATATTTGGCTGCTTTAGCAGCAGCCAGAGGTCCAGGTCCTACAGAAAAAGAAAAAAGGAAAAGTGGGGTGGTCAGTAGCTAAGCTTTCTGCTTAAGGGCACTGGTTCCTCCTGGGAGAACTCCCTGCCTTCCTTGGCCTTTCTGGCTTTTCTCAAAGCCCTGAAGCCATGGCTCCTCAGCCAGGAGCTCACCCTGCCAGGTAGAGTATCTAACCATGCCTCTCCCAGTCTGGTTGGGGGTGCTCCAGGGCTGAACTGTGCCTCCTCCTCCCATCTGCCCCTCCCATCCCCTTCAGGTCCACTGTGGCCTGCCTGAAGCTGGACGCAGAGCAGGGTCAGTAACCACCAGGTAAAGAACTAGAAGCTCCTAGTGGCCCTTGGCATAGCGCACCACTGAAGAGAAGCCAGGCTGGCCCACCCGTGTCCATGGAGTCTAGGGGCCTCCAGCTTCCTTCCCTGGATGATAGGTTTCTTTTCAGTTTGGAGTCCTGTGATCCCTCCACTGAGAAGGTAGTGACTGTGACACCTGGGGCCTCCTTGCCTGGCCTGTCCCCTAGTTGTTGCCTTAGTCATCTCTGACTGCTCAGGAGAACCTAATGGGGAATTTACTGTGAACCCTTGGATTAGGTGTTGGGGGTTGTGCTGGGAGGGAGGGTCTCCCTCTTTTGAGCTCAGCCTAGAAGGCCCCTCACCTGCCCCAAAGCCAGGAACACCAGCACCAGGTCCAAATCCAGGAACTCCAGCACCAAGTCCCAACCCGGGAATGCCAGCAGGAAGCCCAGCGGCAGCCCCTGAGAAAGATGAGCAGTGAGGTGGCGACAGCAGACAGGGAGCATGCCCCTGTGGGGGTGTCCTTCCTAGGGAGCTGAGTTGGGCCCCGAGGGAAGGGGACCAAGCCCTCTTACTACACCCTCCATGCTTCCACTGGAATGGCTTTCCTAAAACTCCCACTGACTGCCAAGTCCAGCCCCTCCTCCAGCTGGTATCCAGGGCTACATACTCACTACTCCACTTTCCTTTCCAACCTAACTTCCCACTCTTGGATAAGTTCATTTAATGCTCCCATCAGCCTCCTGCAGCAGATGCTGTCAGCGCTTGCTCGTCATGCAGGAGGATGGGAGATTCAGAGGTCAGTCACTCAGTTGGTGTGGGGCCTAGGATTTGAACCTGGGTTTCCCTTACACTGAATCTGCTTTTCCAACCCCTCCAACCTGCTGCCTTGGGGATCCCCAAGCCTGCATGGGGGGCCTGAGAAGCTGCTTATCATGGGTACAGTTCCTGCTTGGGTTGTGCTGGGATAGCCTGGGCTTGGTGGGGGGAGGAGGGAGAGCCAGGCAGGGCACTCACGGAGCTGGGCTTTGGCGGCTGCCTTAGCAGCAGATTTGGCTGCAGCTGGGCCCCCTACTCCTGCAAGAAGAAGGACGGGGCATCAGGGATGTCACCCACAGAGGATTCAGAGGCTCCTCAGGCCCACTTTCTCACACAGCTCACCTATAACACCACCAGGGCCAATGCCAACGCCAGGAACCACACCAGCACCAGGGGCAATGCCAACGCCAGGAACCACGCCAGCGCCTGGGGCAATGCCAACGCCAGGAACCACGCCAGCGCCTGGGGCAATGCCAACGCCAGGAACCACGCCAGCACCAGGGCCTAACCCTACAAGAGTGAGAAGAACTAATCCTTAACTCAGTCCCAACCAAGAAGGACAGGAGCCAATGGAAAGAGCAGCAAGCTGGGAACCAGGAGACTTGGGTTTTTGTTCTAGGAGGGGCACAGAATGGCTGTGTGATCTTGGAAAAATGATTTTCTGTTGATGCATCTCAGCTTCCTCACCCCTAACATGAGGCATGTGTAAGGATCAGGAGTCCCTAACGTTTGGAGGTACAAGGACCTGTTTGAGACTTCTGAGGGTGGTGGAGGCAGAGTTATGTAGTGAAGGGTGCTCCGCAAGACCAGCAAGCATGGGTTTAAAGCTCAGTTCAGCCACCATTTAGCTGTGTGATGATGGACAAGTGATTTAAGCTCTCAAAATCTCAGTTACCATATCTGTAAAATGAGGGTAATGGTACCAACTTCAAAAAGTTGCTGTAAGGGTTGCCTCAGCAAATGGCAGCTTTATAAAAAGGGGTCATTTGTCATACATGAGGTTGGGGGTCAGTCAGTAGACCTGAAATTAAGATTTCTCTGGCCTAGAAAGCCCTAGATTTTCTAATCTGACTCTTGCTTTCCACAGTCAAGGTGTGTGGATACTCTGGCCCAGGCCTGGGAGACAGTTGAACTGTAAGGTGGGGTTACTGCCATTTGTCACCTTCAGGAAGGTGTAGGCACCTGGAGCTGCCAGGGTGGTCCTCAGATGTACTGAGAGATGGAGAACCTTGTCAGGGAGCAAGAGATACTGCTACCAAGGGCGTGGGAACCAGAGGAGGCCTACTTGAGGTCCTGCATTGGGGCAGGTCTCAGCTAGGCTCAGGGGCAGCTGGGGCTTCGGGAAGGGTGGGGAGATTTGTCCTTGGGGGCTCACCAGGGCCTGTTCTCACTTTGCTTTCCTAATAGAGACTGTACTCACACCCCTAAAAGTGGTCAGATGGGTCAAAAGGCCCACAGTAAGAATGTGACAGCTTGAGGGGGCTGCCAGACCCCAGAGCAGAGGACAAGAGAGCAGTGCTATAGGATGAGCACTGGGAGCAGAACTGGGGTGGGGCACTTACCATACTGGGCAGCTTTAGCGGCTGCTGCAGCTGCTGCAGCTGCTGGAGTCCCAGCACCTGGAAAGGTGTAGAGAGGGGATTGGGGAGGGGTCCTCTGCGCCCCTCCTCATTCTCCCCCGTCCCCAGTTTGCCAAGACCTCCCAGAGCCCACCTCTAAGGAACTGTCCCTTCTTCCAGAAAACCCTCCCTAGTGCTGCCTCCTCACACTGGACACAGAGGGAAACATGCAGAGCCCAACCCGAGGTGGGCTGCCTGGGCTCCAGGCCTGCTCTGAGGATGGCCTGCCCACTAGCTGCCCTGGGCATGTCCCTTCCTTGAAAACAGCTCACAGACTGTGACAGTCTAGCTTGGACTATGGTGATGGAAGCCCAAAGCTGTGATTGGCAGAGGTCTAGATCATTTCCAAGCTTCTAACAGATTTGTAAAGCTTTCTGCTAAAGGCAATGTTAATTTTTATCTACCTGTTTATCTATCTATCTACCTATCTATGATCTATCTATTAAAGAAGATTTAGTTTATTTATTTTTTAGAGAGAAGGGAAGGGAAGGAGAAAGGGAAGGAGAGAAACATCAATGCTTGGTTGCTTGTCACATGTCACTAACTGGGGACCTGGCCTGCAATCTAGGCATGTGCTCTGACTGGGAATTGAACCAGCAACCTTTCGGCTCACAGGCCAGCATTCAATCCACTGAGCCACACTAGCCAGTGCGGCAATGCTCATTTTAAAAAATCTTTCTTGTATCTGTATCCAAAACTACTAGAAGAAATGTCTCATTTTGGAGGGAAACTCAAAAGTGGAATTTTCTCCCAGAAGGAAAGTATATGGAAGAGAAATCTTCTGGTAGGAAAAAACAACCAAGAAAGGTTGTAACTTAATCTCATTGTAACTCTTAATTTCTTCCCTTTGGCCTGTGACTGGTGGAGGACAAAGAATACCCAGAAACCAAAGGGTGACACAGGCCCTTCCACCTGAGCAGGGACAGAAAGGACCCTAAAGTAAACGAGGCCACCAAGCCCTGACAGAGCAGAGCCCTACCACCCTGAGGGAAGGACTTGCCAGGTTCCTTCAGCAGACTGGAGTCCCATCAAGGGTCTTCCCTCCAAACTAGGGGACACAGCTTTCCCTTCTCCCCATCTCTGGGCTCAGTCGTGCCACCTATAAAATGGTGCACTTGACCTGGGTCAACGCCAGAGCCCCTTCCATGAGATAAATGAAATCGTTCTTTGGGTTGGGGAGACAGCTCACCTGGCACCCCTCCAGTGCCCGGCACACCTGGTATTGCACCTCCAACACCTGGCACCAGTCCTCCCAGGGCTCCTGCTCCTCCCGCACCTGGAGGAGTGAAGAAAGAGCATCCAGCTCTGCCCCTACAGGCTCCCCGTCCTTGAGTGGGCAGAAGGTGGAGGTGGGATGGGGGCCAGAAGAGCTGTGGTGAACACCTTCAACTTGCTGGTTTGGGGTGGGGTGATAATCTGGGCACCAATAATCCTAATGGTGGTGAATTGCAAAGGGCAGAAAAGTTCAGTGTGGCCTTGGAAGATGGGGCCAAGGGCTTCCAATTTTGACCCAAGTCATTTCAGCCCTGGAGGCCTGAGCTTACTCTGTCCTCAAGCTGGGAAATGGCTCTGAGCTCAGAGCTGGGGCCCAGGGCAGAGCAGGGCTGGGGTGGAGAGGAGGGAAGGGTGCTGCCCTAGGCATGACCTGGGCATGGGGGCAAGGGAGCATGCAGGGCAGAGACACATACCGAACTTGGCTGCCTTGGCGGCTGCTGCCTGGGCTGCAGCTGCGGTGAAATGAAAGAGACCCTCAGAAACCTTGTGGGATCTCAGCGGGGCTGGGCTGCTGCTCTGGTGCTCTCCTAACTCTGAGAGGCAATGCAGGCCCTCCGTGCACTCTCCCCAACTTCCCTCTGAGCACACTGAAGCCCAGTTAACTTTCCCCCACTCCTCTTAGAGCCCTACAGAAGAGAAGCCCCCAAGCCTCCTCACAGTTTCCCCTGGTAGAACTAGGGCTCACGGGAAATGCCAGCTCCAGGGATGGCCCCAGGGATGGCCCCAGGGATGACTCCAGGGATGGCTCCAGGGATGGCCCCAGGGATGACTCCAGGGATGGCTCCAGGAATGGCCCCAGGGATGGCTCCAGGGATGGCTCCAGGGATGGCTCCAGGACCACCATAACCTGCAAGGCACCCAGCACCAACCCCATAAATGGGAACACCTCCAAATCCCACTCTGGTTCTGTCCCCTTCGGAGGGAGGAGAATTGGACAGAGGAAGATCAGTGAGAGAGACTAGGAGGGTCTTGCGGAGTGCTGGTAGGCTGAGAAAGTGGGTGTAAGCCTCACCCAAGTCTGGTCCTTGAAGGACAGAAAACCAGGGAATTCCTGCCAGCCCCTTCTAGGAAGCCTTTATTGACACCCTCCCTCAGCATTTCCCCAACCCCTCTCTTCTCAGTTGGGATAGGGCCTCTTTGTTGGCCATGGAGAGACTGTGGGCAGGTCCCATTTCCCCAGCCAGGCTTAGGCTCCTCTGAGAGGTGCCCTGGCAGGGGCAGCGAAGGTCAGAGACACTGTCCCCACTGGGAATGCCATATGAGGACTCTCCCATCACTCAACTCCATGCCGCATGGTGGGAGACCACTGGGGGAGATATCATCCTGAGGCCCAACAGGTCCAGCTTCCCATTTCTGCCAGTGACTTGATGTGTAACCCTGGCCAAGCCATTCCTTTCTCTGGCTGGAACAGGGGAAGGGGAGGCAGAACTATCAGCACACTCACCGTATTTGGCTGCTTTAGCAGCTGCAGCTGGTGACACAACCCCTAGAGAGAGGCCCAAGGGGACACAGATAATTAGGAGAGAATGGAGGAGAGATGCACAATTTATATCCACTCTTCATTCATCTGATCAATCTATCTTTATCAAACCAATCCAATGGATGTCTATTTATCTGTCCACTCACTCACATCTCCATCTGTTCATCTGTTTTTAGCCACCCATTCATTCACCCATTTACTTACCCATTGCATCTGTCCACCTTTGTCTATCCTAGACTTCAGTCCAAACACTCAGCCACTTTTCTCTCTGTCCATCCATGCACCCATCTATCCATCCATTTATTCATTCATTTACCCATTCATTGAACTATCTATCCAAACATCTATTTGTGCTCACCTCCTTCCCTATCTATTCACCTGCTCATCCCTCCATCCACCATCCATCCATCCATCCTTCTAGCCATTTATCTAGTCCTTCACCTGCTTTTCCATTCACCTTTCCATCTATGCACTCATCTCTCCATTTACCATTTTACCCATATAAAATTAATTCATGTATTTATCCATCCTTATATCTGTCCATTTATCTTCTTATCTATCAAATTCTCTATTCCTCCACATGGGCATTCACTCACATACCCATCTGCCCACCTGCCCATATATCCATCCATCCATCCATCCATCCACCCACCCACCCATTTACCCACGAGTTACTAAGCATCTACTTAGCTAAGGGCTGAGGTCATAGAGATGATAAAGACATGGCTCCTTCCCCCAGGATCACACTGACTGCCAGAGGTGAGTTAGAGAAGATAATGTTGGCAGTAACTAGTTAGGAGGCTGTTATAGCCCAAGTGAGAGAAGGTGAGTCATGGCCAAGGGTATGGGAGAAGAGGATAGATGAGTGAGGGAGAATCTAAAAGTCTTGGCACTAGTTTCAATATTTCCCTTACACACACACACACACATACACACACACACATACCAGCTCACTTGGTCTACCAGTACCTGGGACTCCAACACCTGGGACCCCAACTCCTGGGACCCCAACACCTGGGACTCCAACACCTGGGACCCCAACACCAGGGACTCCAACACCCGGGACTCCAACACCAGGAACTCCAACACCAGGAACTCCAA
This sequence comes from Noctilio leporinus, assembly GCA_004026585.1. Lineage (NCBI taxonomy): Eukaryota > Metazoa > Chordata > Mammalia > Chiroptera > Noctilionidae > Noctilio > Noctilio leporinus. The sequence continues at coordinate 264,938 of PVIW01001584.1, read as the reverse complement.
CACCAGGGACTCCAACACCTGGGACTCCAACACCAGGGACTCCAACACCAGGGACACCAGGCACCAAGCCTCCAGGAGCTCCTGTGGAAGGAAAGGATTATTCTGGCCTGGACCTTGTGGGAACCTCAGGGGGCCTCCAAGACCATGGCTCTGGGGGGGCTGTGTGGGTGGCAGGTCCTGGGTGCAGGATCCCAGGTGGACCGGCATTGCCTACAGAGCTCTAAGGGTTTGGTTCCTTGGGGGCACTTACCGTATTTAGCTGCCTTAGCAGCAGCAGCAGCAGCAGCAGCCGCAGCAGCAGCTGGAGTCCCAGCCCCTGGAGAGACAGCCACTGAGGATGAGGTCTTCCCCCAGTGGCCAAGGCCACCCCACCCCCTACTGGGACAGATGCTACCTGCAATGCCCCCGATCCCAGGAATTGCACCAGGAATGCCGGCCCCTCCAACACCAGGAAGAACTCCGGCTCCTCCAGCACCTGCTGGGATGAAGACAGTGCAGACGTACCTCCCAGGGCCCCTCCGGAGGCCAGGAAGAAAGGCCACTTAAATGCTGGCATTTTAACTAGCACGATCTCCTCTGGGAACAAGGCCCAGGCATCTCTGGCTGAGCCTGCTTGAGAAGGCCCCCACCCCACTGCTCATTGACTCACCCCCAAAGTGTCCATTTCAACACGCTCATTAAGGGACTTGTATGTTTTCAGACAAATCCCATTCTAATCACTGCCACATACTGAGAAACCACAAGCGGCCTCTCCCTAGGCCGGAGGGGCCCCTGTAGGAATGTTCAAGGCTTCCTCTCCCTGTGTTCCGAAGACTCAGCCAAGTTTGTAATCCAAGCGCCTGGCTGCCTGGGTCTGGCAGCCCCTCACGGCCGCTCTGCTGCTCCCACATTCCACCCTTAGGGGCCTGGAGAGAGGGTCTGTGGGGCCTCCTTGGGGCAGGCCTCCAGCCTAGTGCTTCCCTTCACATTCTCAGCCCCTTGGCTGAGGGGCAGATGTTTTCTGTCCCCGCCATAGTTACCGGAAGGGCTCCCCTGGCACTGAGGATGAAGGTGAGAACATTAGCCCCAATGACCTGACTCTGAACTGCGTCTACCTGGGGCAGGGGGACAGTTGCCCACTCTGCTCACCTCATGGGTACAGGGATGGCCATGCCGTGTCTGTAGCCAAGGGATCATGAGCTTGAGGAGCTAGTTAAACATTTTATAGCACACACTAAATTGATACTAAACTATTAAATTTTTTAAATGCTCATATAGGTCCCACTTAAAATAATCACTCAAACCACCATAGCACCCATCCCCTCTGCACAGGCTCCTTTTTCCTGTTCTCACCACATGGCAAACCCCATCTACATTTTAAGGCCTCAATCTGTATCATTTTCCCAGAGAAGCCTTCCTGACTTTCTTTTCTGGGTAGAACTAACATGTCCTTCTTCTTGAGCCCCACAACAGTGCCTACAGTCCCTAGCAAAGCTTATACCTATCCCTGTTCTCTAAAATGGAGGATGGCAGGGAGGGATCATTAGATGGATGGATGGATGGATGAACGAAGTGGGGGCAGGAATGAATGGATGGGAGGGTGGAGGCGTGAATAAAGAGATGAATAGGGAGAGGGATAGGGGAGACTAAATGAATGGAAGGAAGGAGGGAGGGAGGAATGGATGGTGTTGAAAAAGCTGGAGAAATGGGCGTGGACTGGGGAGGGGCTGCCTTGGTTAGTTTTCTGTGAGACAGGCTCTCAGTGGTAACAGAGGCAGAGAGGTTAGGGGAGCTGGGGGCTAGCAGTTAGGGACTCCAGAGGTACTCACCATACTTTGCTGCTTTAGCTGCTGCTGCTGCTGCAGCCTGGGGGCCAACCCCTAGGGAGGGGAAGGAGAGAGACTGAAAACTGTGCCCCTGAATCTCCAGAGCCCTCCTGTTCCAGCCCTAAGAGAACCATCTGTTCACATATGTGTGTAAGCTGAGGGGCTTCATAGCTGGCAGACACTGATAGAGCTGCCCCACCCAGGGTCTTTCTCCAGGCCCACACTGGGGTCTGAGTGCAGGGTAGACCTGCCTGACTGCCGGAGAGACCCTGGCCAGCCCCAGAGCTCTGGAACCTGGGTGATTAGTGCCCTTTTGGCTGGCAGTGGGGTGAGGCTTTCCTTACCTGTCCCCGTTGGGTACCCAGCCTTGGCCCCTGCACCAGCAGCTCCTCCAGGCCCATAGCCTATAAAACGGAGAAGCTCACTGGGCATCCATGCAGATCTCACTGCAGCTGCCTCTCTGCCCTGCCCTGCCCTTCAGGGGCTGGGCCACCCAGAGTCTCTACCCTGTCACCCCCGGTCAGAGTTAAAACAAACTCAAAAATGTGTGGGGGATGGTTATTCCCATTGTACAGACTAAGACACTGAAGTTCAGAGAAGAAGTTGGTTCTCCCACGACATGATGGTAAGTGTGAAGGCCAGAGCTGAGAACCAAGCTGTCGGAGTCCAAGTTCCATGTTCCTTCCTTAGGGAATTCCCTTTCCACCCCCACCCCAAGCTGGGTGCTCTCCTAGCCCAAGGCTGAGGCTGCAGCTTCCTTGCCAGGACCCTGCATCCGGACAGAGGTGGAAGGCCGCCAGTCTAGGAAGGCCTTACTCACCATAGGGCAGTTTCCCAGTGCTGTAGGGTAGTCCGTAGCCACCTGAGGAGAGGGTAGGCTGGGCTCAGGCACTGCCCCACAGCAGCCCCATGCTTTGCTGGGCTCCCACTACCTTGGTGGACAGATGCACCCCTACAGTTGTAGAGGCCTGAGACCCTTCCGAGAGTCATGAGCAGTTCACAAAGTCTCTCAAGAGAACAGAGGCCCTGGGTGGAGGAGGAACATGGGGCTGCCTGCCAGGTCCCTAGCATCTAAGTAGCTTCCTCCCCAACAAGAAACATCTCATTGTGTGAGCTGATGAGGGGTGGCGGTTGACGTCAGAAGGATCTTTCCAATGAACAGTGTTTCTTACCATCAACACAAATGCGTTCCTAGCAAGGCTGTGGGTCTCTGTGCCTGTGCATGCCTGTGTGTGTGCTGGTGCATGTGAGTGAGACCAACATGCAGGAAGGCTTCCCCATGTTTTCCTCTGCCGGCAATGAGAAATGAGGTTCAGTGCCCAGGTTTCCTGACGTCCCCCGCAAGAGACACTGATGGTCAAAATAGAGCCCCCACAAGCTGCCGCTCAGCAGGGAGACCCAGTGAGTAGTGCCTCTTGAATCCTCCTTTTGACTTACCTGGCAGCTTGGGTGCCTTGATGGGGTACCCCAGTGGGACTCCAGGTTGCTGACCTCCAAATGGTCCAACGCCTATGGGAACAAGGAGAGCAAAATCAGGTCCTAGCAGCTTGGGTCGGCAGCTCCTGCTGAGCCCTCGCCTCACTCTCCACTTCTGCTCAGATGGAATCAGCTCCCACTGCATCCAGAAACTATCCTGCCTACTGGGCATTCCTGCCTTGCTGTCACGAGTCAGCTGAGCCCTGCCAGTGCCGGGCCATTTCCTACAGGAAAAGCTGCAGGACTCTCTCCCTCCCACAGTTGGAGCCTGCAGCCCTTGCAGCATTTGACATAGACTGGTAGGTTTTCTAGGCTTGTATGAGATGCTACACGTGAGGGGTTGGGACTGGGGAAGCAGACCTGTGATTGAGGCCACCTTGTGCTGGAGCCAGTCCAAGGCCTGGGGCAGTAGGCATGAGGGAAACTGGACAGGCCTGATAGGATTCTGAATACTTAGCACCTCCCCAAGCAACAGCCCCTGCCTGACTGGCCACCTTGCTGGCCTCCCCACCCACCTGGGATTCTTGCCTTGCCTCACCTGGGATTCCAGCAAAAGCTCCACCTCCACCTGCAATGATGAGGAGCCATTACTTGAGCCCTTCTACCATGGGTGCGGGGTATTGAGGCATCAAAACTTGGTGCCAGGCAGCACAGAGAGGTGAGCTGGCCCGAGGGGTGGCCAGTTCTGCCCAGATCTCCTGGCTCCTGCTGCCTTAACACACACCCTTGGGATTTCTCAGAGGTGCTCTGTCCATCTCTGCCAGCTGTACCAGGGCTGGAGCCTAACGGGTGCCCACCCAGAGGGTACTGAGCCCAGGGTCCCCAGCCTGCTGGTCACATACCTGGGGCCTTGGGCTTGACTCCTGTTCCAGTGGGAACCCCAGGAAGCACACCCACACCTGGGAACCGACCTCCTGAGGGGGCAAATGGGGGGGCTGGCAGTGCGGGTGGAAAGGCAGGCCTCAAAGGCCCAGTTTGGCACCCACGCCACCCCTTGGGTAACACAGCTGACCTCCTTTTGCACTGTCAGTGACAGACACAGCTCATGTGGGATGGGGGCTGTTGAGTGGTGTCTTTTCTTCCTTATCTCATTCAGAAGAACTGAATCTTAACCTCATTTCCTAGCCATGTGACCTGTGCCTCAGTTGGCTTTGTCTCTAAACAAATTTCCAGCCACACTGTCAACCCTTACCAGAGAAGACAGGCAGTAAAAGTTGGCATGCAGTGGGAGCCTATGCCCTGTCGGGGCCCCTGGCTCACATGCATCCACAGCCGACCACAGCCATCTCTTATGGCCGGGAACTCTGCATTTGCCAGCATTGGTGCTCCCACATCTCCTGTCTCCCTTGGGACTGGGCCACCTCAGCCGGAGGGACAGAGGGAGGGACACTGTCAGCAAATCTTGCAGAACAGCCTTAGCCTGGGCTTTTGGGGGAATTCAGGAGGTCACATGCTGGCAGGGCGAGGAGGGTGAGAGGGTTGCTCAGAGGGTCTCCTGCAGGGCGGATGCTCTGGGCAGGCTCCCTGGTGACTCATGGCTTTTGGGAATCAGCTGGCTACACCGAGGCCTTGGTGTGTCCTTGGGGGCCATATCAGGCTGTGATAATGATCTGGGTCTGGGCCTGGGGTCAGGGCTTGGAGGAGGGGATAAGGGAAGTTGACTAGCCTTCATGGGGAAGGATGACAGGGACCCTGCATCCTTTAGTCTGAGTTTGATGCTTAGGAACCCAAGGCTTCCGGTGGCCTTGGCTTTGGGGGAGGTGAGAGGCCACCAAGGAGGCTACCAGAAGATGGTCTCTTTACTACAGGGTCCCTTTCTCCCCTTCAACTTTACCTGCTCCTGGGAGCACTCCACCTGGGAATACACCTGGTAGCCCCACTCCTGTGGCCAAAAGAAGGAGGAGCCATAAGCAGCAACCCAGCCTCCAGGACCTCTCCCTGGCCGTTCTTTCCATGGTTCCAGGGCTCACAAACCAGCCACCCCAGTACCCCACAGGGGCAGCCAGGGACACATGTGCGGTGGCTGCAGCCTTCCTCCCAAGAGTTTCAAAAGTCATCTGCAAACTCTTCTGTGTGTGGATTTATCTTGTCTCCTAGAGGCTGTTTACATGGCCAGCCCAGCCTACCTCTGGGCTAACAACTTCCAGATGTTGCCCCCCTGCCTGGACTCAGGCAGGCTTTTGTTTAACCTGAAGTCACTTTGTCAAGGGCTTGGTGCAGAGGAATGAGCACCAGATGGGGAGTCAAGGCATCTTGGGCCACCCTGGCTCTGCTGTGACCACCAAGGGCCCTCTGAACTAACTCTCCATTCTGGGCCTGCGTCCCCATCTGTCACCTGAATGTCAGCTACGAAGCTTGTCTCTGAGGTATTTCTCTGTTCCAAGATCCTGAAAGAAGGGCCCAGAAGGTAGGCTAGGGTCCCTCACACTGATTTTGAACATGGCACCACACTTTGGGCCTGGATCACTTCTCTGCCCTACTGTAGCCAGGCCCCACCTTTCTCATTCAGTAAGGAGGTGGCGGCCTCAGCCCCTCCCTGACCCTGCCAGTCCTGCCCCAGGGACTCCACACTGACCCGGCACTTTCCCAGGTTTTCCTGCAGCTCCGACTCCCACTCCAGGCTGAGGCACCACTCCACCTGGCATGGAAGGGACCAAGTCAGAGTGTCACCGGGGCTTCAGCCTTCACCTGGGCAACCCAGGGCTATCCACCATACCTGCAGACACCCCTAAGCCATTTAAGATACCTCCAACACCTCCAACACCGCCAAGTCCACCGACACCACCAAGTCCACCGACACCACCAAGTCCACCGACACCACCAAGCCCAGCGCCTACAGAGCCAGGAATGGGAGAGGCGAGGAGTCACGCAGGAGGGGCATGAGTGCACTTGGGGAGAGCTCAGTGTTCATATTGGATCCTGCCACCACCTCACTTGAAGACTGGTTGCCTCCCAGAGCCCCACAGGTTGGAGATGAGGATCCCACCTGCCTGCTTCTTAGGAAATTTTTTTTGCAAAGTGCAGAGCCCACGAGGAGAGAGGGTCTTATAGCATGTCCCAAACAGTCACACTCACCAGCCTTGGCAGCTTTATAGGCTGCAGCAGCGCCTGCCACTCCACCAGGCCCTAGACCCCCTGGGTAGGTGCCTGCAGGAAAGGTCCCAAGCCCTGTGGAGGGGAGATGGGGTAAGGTCCTCGGCCCATGAAGCCCTGCCCAGGAGGTACATTTGAGGTGGGCCTTCTGCTTTTTGCAGGACTTCCACACCAAGCAGCAGCCTTTGCTCTTAGGATGTGATGCAGTATTAATACTGAGAACATGCTGTGCCTGACAAAACTGCAGGGCTCTTTTGGGGTCAAACTTCCACAGGCCCTCCTCCAGGAAGCCCTCCTGAAGCCCTGCTGAGTTGAGTTACTCCCCTGGGCTCCACTGACCCCTGAAGCCTCTTCTGTCCAGCTCTTCGCACTGTATTCTAACAGCACTCAGGATGCAGTGGTGACTTTCTTGCGCTATGGGCAGCTGCTTCAGGCAAGTGGTCCCAGTATCACCCCCAACACCTGTGCTCAGAACTGGCCTGGCCCACGTACCAAATGGATGCCCTGGGCTTGGCTCTGGCCCCCCAGATGGGCATCTTGCTTGAGTGTTAACACTAACCTGCCCCAGGGCCACCTCCTGCGAGCCCTCCAGCGCCTGCAGGGAGAAGGAGACAGCTGGGTGAGGAGAGGAGAGACTGGGCTGTGAGCATCATTCCTGGATCCTGGGTAGGAAGGGTCTCATGGAGGGCAGGCGGGAACCAGGCTGTGCTGTGGTCAGTGTACAGCCACTCTTGCCCCTAAGCTGGATTGAAATCTTTGGTTCCCAGGAGCTGATCCTGATAACACAGCAGCTACCGTTTAGTGCCTGGCTGCGATGTGCCATGTAGATATAATTGTGTCAACTTGCTATCCCACATGCCCCATAACGTACCTAGTTCAGGCCTTGATTCTCCTAGAAGGCCTGCCAGCTAATGGGCACTCAGCAGGGCTTTCTGTGAGGGCAGAAACTGAACAGAGTGTGCCCGCAAGACCTCACATAAGCCAGGCCCTGCCCTGCTCCCACACGAGCCCACACTCCAGATCTCTCTTCTACTTTTCAGGTGTCTTCTGGCCCAGCCCATTTCTCCTTTCTTGTATCTGGAGACCCTTTTGTCCCCAACCATCTATCTGTCCGTCCAGCCTGCCTGCATTCCAGGAGCCTCTTCAATTTCAGACAGATGCTAAAATGTTTATAAGAAGTCAAATGGGTCCCTCTGGCTCTCTCTTCCCACATCTGGGCCCAATCGCTCCTTTTCCCCCTCCAGGAGACATTCCATGACTTTGGCCAGGACTGATGGGCAATCAGGTTGGAGTTCACAAGTGTACTGGGTTTGTTTCCAATTATGTGAGAATCTCTCCTGCAAGTGCCAGTCCTGGCTGCCAGGGTCCTGAGCCCAGGGAAACCCTCTCTGGGGACTGACTGCCAAACCCTGGAGGGTCTACCTAGTGTTCACCGGGTGTGGTCTCCCTTGTCCCCACTCATTTCCTACTTGTGTGAGTTGGCCCCATCTGAAACTCAGCCAGCCCCTCTGTAAGATGGGTCTCTCACTGGCCAGTCTGCCTTCCAGGCATGCCTGGCATGGGTCAGGCCTGGCTGGCCTGGGGGCTTACGGAATTCACTTCCCAGCACTACAGGCCCTGCTCCTCCCCTGCTCTGTCAGGGGCTTCTTTCAAGCCGGGTTGGTTTCCTAAGCTCCAACAGGGCAGGGAACCTGCTTGCTCAGACCTTCCTGACCACAGAGAGGCTGGGAGGGGAAGATGGGAACTGAACTGAAAGTGAGAAAGACTAAGGTAGGTGGGGGTGGGAACAGGCAACCTCTCTTCCCACACTCCTCCCAGCTATCTGGTCCCAACACTGCCCTCCAGCATGACCAGCTCCACCCTGTTTACCCTCCTTCCTTTGGACTTACCTGGTCCAAATGCCCCAAGGAGTCCAGCCCCTGCAAGGGAGGAGAGAAGGGGTGAGATGCTGACCACAGCCAGGAGTCCATGGGACTGGCCAGCCCAACCCTCTCTCTTCCTGGAATCAGGGAGCTCTGAATTCAAATACTGCTGCCCCTGCTGATTCTATGCATGTAGGAGCAAATCACTTCACCTCCTGAGACTCAGTTTCCCTATCTACAAAATGGCCATTGTGTCCCTGACCTTCCTGGGACCAGTGTGATCATGAGCAGAAAGCACCTAGTGTGGGAAATATGCCAGGGTGCCCAGTGGGTGTGCCCTTCTCTTTCCAGTCCTCTCACATGGGTGGCTGGCCTCCAGCTAGTGCTGAGGGTGTGGGTGTTGCTGGCTCCCAGCTGCCTGGTCCCCTACTGAGAACCCAGGCAAGGCCAGCCGCCTGGGCCCACATGGAGCAGCTGCCAGGCCACCCACCCTCTACTAGCCAAGGGATTAATTGTTCCAAAGCACGACACACTCGGCCTATGCCCCTGTCCATCTTGCCTGGGCAGGCCCGGACATCCCCAGGCCAGGATGTGGGGAGCTGCCTGGGGGAGGGAGGGGAACTGTGGCTTTGTCCAGGCCTTTGTAGTCCAGAGTCCTGAGGCTAAAAGATGACCTCAGGGAGTTTGTGAGATCCAGCCCCCTTTTATCAGAAGGACATGCTCTGACTAATTCCTTTCTTTCTTTCTTTCTTTCTTTCTTTCTTTCTTTCTTTCTTTCTTTCTTTCTTTCTTTCTCTTTCTTTCTTTCTTTCTTTTTTGTTCTACTCCTTCCTTTACCCTCAAAGGATAAAGTTCTTTCGGAAGTCTAAACTAAATTGTTACTAAAAGCTTTACTTCAGAGACCAGCTATTATGGGACTCTATGCAGTTTTCTCGTCTTCCCTTCTGTGTTCAATCACATAATATGTGGCCCTTGCTGCCAGCGGGGCCAGCCAATCTCCCCTCTAGCTTCGCAGTCACCTCCCCTCCCACCCCCCACCCCCCGTTTTGGGTCTTCTTGGCTAAGCATAGATCTACATCCACACCTTGGTTTTCCTAGTCCTTCCCTACATTCTTTCTACCACCGAAGACCCTGTGAAGGTCCCTCCAAGGAGGCAGAATACAGGTTTTGGCAGGATAAGCAGTGAATTCCAAGGGCTCTGGCCTTGCAGACCCCCCAGAGCCCAGGAAACCCCTTGCCCTTGCTTCCTGCCCTTTGGCCCCTCTCTGGCCTGGCCCCAGACCTGGAGTTTCATAACCCAGATGGGCTTGCAGAAGAGGGGAATCTGGGTCTTGTAGATTCATCTACAATTGGATCATTGAACAGTGGGATTTCGTAAGAGCTGTTGGACATCCAAACTGTCCTGGAGCCTCAGGCTTCAGAGCTAGGGAGACACAGAGCAGGGTGGGTGGGTGCCAAAGCCCCATGTGGAGCATCTCACACCAATGGGGTCATCAATCTGGACAGAAACATCATTTCCTCCACCTGCTCCTTATCCACCAGTGCTTCCTGGGAGGGATACACCCTCTCTCTCTGCTGGGGGTGTGTTTGGAACTGGAGGTGGACCCTGGTGACCTATTCATTCAGTCAGGCTAGGACAATCTCGTCACATCTCCTTTCTGTAGAATACCACAGTCTAGACACAACTAGAAAGGGCCTGGGATCAAGAAGAGTGATCTCCTGGGGCCAGGGCCAGAGCCAGGGTTCAACCTGGTGTTAAGTTTAGGGTTCAGCCTGGGATCAAGCTCACATTGCAATCAAGGTCAGGAATATTGAGGGTCTTGGCATAGGGTTAGAGAGTGTTTGGTCTGCAGTCAGGGGAATATCCAGGTGGAGTCTGGAGCCTTACTGTCTTGTCTGAGCCTCAGAGTGACATTTGTAGGCTTAGTGGCCACTGGAACATCAATTCTTAAGTTTGCCCTGATCACCAGGGCTGTCTCTGAGACCCTGTGTAGAGGGGACAGGCCACATAGGCACTTATAGGATAGATGCTGGACACTCCTCACACAAGTTGCCACCAGCTTCCTATCCCTGGAGCCCTTTGGTCCAACACCAGACTGCTCATACCTGGGGGCTGGCACTGCCCACCTCTTCCTTCCTCCCTTTTGCCCGGGGACTTTGCTGCTAGGTCCACAGCTCTTTGAGCCCTCCCCTTCCCCACCCCTTGGCCCACTCTTAGTTTCCTAAGACCTCAGGTCTTACCTGGTTTGGGTGGTTTGCCTCCAGGCCCCAGTCCTGCAGAGGAAAGAGATAGTAGTGAATGGGAAACCCGGGTCCACCTCCACCTGTCTACATATCCCCTCAGGTCAAAGCAAGGGCACTGTGGGGTCTTACTCTCCCAGCCCTAAAAGGGTTGTCAGGGGGCTGCTGGGAGCCCAGTGTCTACATGTCTGGTGGGAAGCCCAGCTCCAGCCCTGATTTGTGGTTTCTACTCTCTCAGACTCAGTTTCTCAGCCTCTGAAGGGGACAGTGATAACCATTCAGCTAAAATTTCATGGATGTTGTGGAGGATCAAGACATGTGAAAGCAGGCAGGGGCCACTGCGGAGGAAGCCTAGGAGAGGTGCTTGAGAGGCCATGAGTTCTATTTTCCAGATAGGTCTCCCCATTAGACACTTGGATTGTAAAACAAGGGAGCCTTGATGCCTAGGTGGAGGACCTGTGTGAGCTAGGGGTGACACTGAGTTCCCATCAGTGAGAAGCCAAATTTGGTTTCTGAGGTCGCCTCCTGCTCCCAGGCCTGGGAGATCAGTCCCTGTGGGGGAGAGGAGGAGGAGAGAGAGAGACAGGAAGGGAGACAAGAGAGAGAACAGTGCCCCTGCCAGAAAGCTATGCATGGTCAAATCCACCAGGGCCTAGCTATATGACCTCAGGCAAGCCTTAACATTTTTCTTTTAAAGATTTTATTCATTATTTTTTAGAGAGGTGGGCAGGGAGGGAGGAAGAAAGGGAGAGAAACATCCGTGCACGGTTGCCTTTCACCTGCCTCCAGCCATGATCTGGCTGGAGACCTGGCTTGCAACCTGGCTATGTGCCCTGGCTGGGAATCCAACCAGCGACCCCTGGGTTTGCAGGCCAGTGCCATTCCACCGAGCCACCAACCAGGGCCCAAACCTTAACTTTAATGAGCCTCAGTTTCCTCATTTATCTCCTCCGGCCAATAGCCCTGTGCCAGTTTGTGCCTGAGGGTATGCTGTTAGCTACCCTCACTTCCATGTCTATTCTGAACACTCACGGATTTTTTAAGTATTGAAAATATGATGTTGATTTTTGAATTACTTCAAAGCATTATGCTTTTTTTCTAAATTAAAAGAAAATATGGCCCTCTGATGGCATTCTTCTAACATTCTGCCCATTTTCTTTTGGTGGGGGTGAGGGTTCCCAGTCTCAATCCACATATGGTTGTTACTTTTACATTGTTTTTACTTGAAAAAAAAACAAAAACAAAACACTTCACCATGTTACACAACAAATAACATATTCATAGTTTTTAGTAACTGGGTAATATTTCAGAGTTTACTTAATCACACCCTCTAGTCAGGTGGGTTTCTTGTTTTACAGTTTTGCAAACACCACTCCTATGAACCTTGCTGCAGATCATTCTTTCTCTCGCCTTTTCAATTATTTCCTTTAAGTGGATTTCCAAGAGTAAGGTCAATGGTTTGAAGACTGTGAATGGCAGGAATGCATGAATATACCCATTTTCCTGTAGCCTCAAAAGCACTGTTTCATCTTTCAGAAGGTCTATGCTCCTGACAGGTGTAAAACAGTATCATGTAAACTGCGTTTCCAACTGGAAGTGACTTGTGGGTCCTCTGTGGTGGGTGTGACGACGTTCTACCCTTCAGCAGTGTCAGAAGGTGCTATCTCTCACGAATGGACTTGCGATCTGCCTCACCTGGGCATGTGCAAGTTTCACATATGTTACCTGGGTAAAAGACTCCTCCGGGGACTCCTCCGGGAACGACTCCCGGAATTCCTCCGGGAACAACTCCAGGAATTCCTCCAGGAACGACTCCAGGAACTACTCCAGGAATTCCTCCAGGAACGACTCCAGGAACAGCCCCTGGGACCCCTGGAAGGAAGTAGGTAGAGCCCCCTATTAGCCAGAACTAATAAAAACATGGTAATAATAATGACGACAATGGTGATAATAATATTGCACAAAGCAACTTTTGTTTTCAAAGCATTATTTTTTCATTTATGCTCTGCAAAATGACCCCGTGAGGTGGGAAGGGCCAGGAGTACTATCTTCATCTTAACAGATGTGAAACCAGTCTCAGAGAAGTTAAGGGGCATGCCTGGGGCCATACAGCTGGAAAGAGATGGAGCCTGAATTTAAATTCAGACAATCCTCTCCCTCAAGAGGGCCTGCCATGAAGCTGGGTCTGAGTGCCTTTCATTGGGCAGCCAACTCTCTCTAGTCCTGAGAAGCAGGGGCGGGGCCCGGGCTGTGGGGGGCAGGCCCGGCCGGCTGTAAGTGAGCGGTAAGGAAACGCGGTAGGTCGCTGCCAGTAAAAATGCAGCCGTTCCCACACTGATAGGACAGCGTGAGGTCAGCGTCCTCAGCCACTGGGCAACAGTGTATGGGTGGGGTTCTGGCTGTCTGACATAGGGCTGTCTTTGGAGGCGCCGGGCCCCAGAGGGGGACACCATGAATGAGCAAAGTGAATAGTTTCCTAAGGAAAAGCTAATTCACTGGCCAGGCTAGGGACTGTCTGCCCAGCCAAGATCACGAGCTCAGTCCCCACCAGACCAGTGAAGCTCTCACTGGGGAATGCCGTGATGCTGGGTCCCAGACCCATGCCTGCTGATGGTGACAGATGATCCTGGTGCAGACCAGGCCCTCACTTTACCACCTCAGAATAACCCCGGCCCTGAAAAGCCACCTTGCCAATGCCCCAGCCCAAACCACCCTGTTGAAAAGGGCACAGGCAGGGCTGGGGGACAGTGTTGGTCAGCTCTGTAGTATATCTAGAGCCCTCACGGACAGACATCTGGCCTCTGTGCCTTGGTGATGCTGCACAGCTGGGCCTGTTGGCCCCAGGGTCCTGTCAGCTCCAGCCACAGCCCAGTAGGACAGGGGATGCCAAGCTGTCACAGCCACCCTGTGCCAAGGTCCCGGCGCCACCACCCGCCCGCAGGGCCTGCGGTCCCCCAAGAACTGCAGTCCAGGCCTCGACTGTGCAATCTGGTCAAAGCCTTGGGGGCTTGAAGTGGTGGCCCTAGGAGGGTGGGCCTGCTGGGAATGAGTGCTTCAGCCCTGTCATCTGTTGCCAAGCACACACATGGCCCGCCTCGAGCCTTTGATGCCTTCCCCGGCTCTGGCCTCCAGCTCTGAGCACTGTCTCTTACGTGCCTTTCCTGGGTGCACTCTGCTTTGGCCTACCTCGCTCCTGCAGGTCCAGAGCAGACTCTGGGAGCAGTGTTGGGGGATGGAGGTAGCAAGGGGCTCAGGACAGACCCATCTCTCTCTACTCCTGGCTATGCCACTTCTTATCATCTCTGTGGGCAAGATACTTCACCCCTTTGAGCCTCAGTTTCCTTTTCAGCAATGTGGGGCTGATAACCACTGCCTTGCAAAGTTGTTGCGAGTTGTCAGAGGTGAAAGTAAGAGATCTATCCTGCCCTGGGCCTGGCAGGCAGTAATTGCTCAAAAAGAAAGAAAGAAAGAAAAAAAAAAAGATGGTGACCTTTTGTCTCCATGTCGCTGCACAGCAGATGGCCTGGGGCCAATATACTGTAGGCATTCAATAAACGATGGGTGAATAAGATGGAGGGAAGGCAAAGATGCTCCCTGTGGGTCTGCTCTGTTCTATACACAACAAGCCTAGGGGTTTCCCACCTTGGCTTGGTCTAGCACTCAGGCCTGGTTGAACCCCCACTTCCTCTCTTGGGGTTCTGCTCTCCCGCACCTGCTTATGAGCAGGGCCCTCCTGGGCCTGCCAGCTCCTCCTCTGCTTCCTTTCTCTCCGGTTCCTACCCATCTCTTCTTCCCATTCTCCACCCCCATGGTTCAAATCCCAACAGTGTGTGCCAAACTCCATGCCTAAACCATGACAACCTAGGGAACGGTGGATTTTGATCCCCATTTTGCATTGAGGGAATAGAGAAGACGTGGTGTAAGGGTCCCTGCCCTCTCTCTTTAAGTGATAATAGAAGAGGTGAGAATACAAGAAGACATTAGTCAGTCAAGGGTCTTCAAAAAGGCAGCAGTCACCTCTCATGCTCCAGTAGGTTATCTTCACTCTCTGGCCTCTTGCCAGGAATGCCTTCTCCTCTCTCCAAGTCCTACCCTTCCTTCCTCCGAGACTGAGCTCAGGTTCTCCCTCCTGCCTTCTCTGAGCCTGCATTCTTACTGCTTGGCTGGTCCAAAGCAGTTGGCCTACAGCATGCTCATCTTGTTTTATGTGGGTTTGGCATATTCCACTGGCTAGTCCAGAGTGAACTTGTCTCTTGCATCTTGGAATCGTGATCCTAAACTCTCAGCGATCATAACAGTCTTCTGTCCTGGGCTGAAATCTCCTGCGAACATCCTCTGGTGTCCCTGTTAGCACGCCTCCAGTCGTAGGAAAATCACCACTTCCTGATGCTGTCAGCTCTATCTGCAGAGAGGTCTTCCTCCTATTGAGAGAATCTGCCCCCCGCTCTCTCTCTAACAACTCTGCTTCCCAGAGCCCCATGGACTGAGGCCCACCTGTCATGCAATAATAGCCCCTCAAATATTGACCTCTCTTTCAAGGTTTAACTCAGATGTCACTTCCGTAGTGAAGTTTTCTTCAGCTTTCCGGAATGCCTCTGGGAACCCCCTGCCTCAGTCCTCTTTCTCTGCTTCCTCTATCACTGGCACTCTGCTCCCCACTAGACAAAACATGGAGAGAGGGAAATTAAAGCTTATAAATGTGCACTAATGACAAGGGCCAATTAGCCCAAGTTAGCACATTCTAAAGAAGAAGATGCATCATTTAAAAGTTTCACATTCCCACAGTGCTCTTATTTGGTATATTTTTGGCAGATGTTTCATCGCTGGTGCCCCCCCCACCAGGCTGGGAGACAGTAGGGCAGGGATGTTTCTCCCCATTTTACAGCCAGGGAGGCCAAGAGCCAGTGAAATTAAGTGCCTGACCCAGGACTCATAGCTGCACCCAGTCACACTCAGGGCCTTCTGACAGGGGTCTGGGCTCCACGTTCAGAGATCTGGGAGAAGTCTTTTTGGGAGTAAGCAGTGGGTAAGTGGTCCTTGGCGGGGGGATTTGCCAAACCCATGTCCAAAGAGCCGGCCTGGGGAGCTGATAAGAACACATGAAGCAGTTTGTTGTTTGTTTAGAGAAAAGCTGCCAAGGGTTTTTCAGAAACAATCTGTCCTGTAGTGAGTGACTCCATTCCCCTTGTCCCTCTGGCACGTTTGCCCTCCTGCCTTGGCCTTAGTGGACGCAGAGAGCAGGATCAACCTGCAAGCCAGAGGTCCTTGCTGCTGGGCGGTCATTAGAGTTGCCTGGGCAGCTTTGACAAAACCTCCATGTCAGGGTCTCTCCACAGACCAGATAAAATAGGAAATCTTGGGTGGGATTCCCACATCAGAATTGTTTAAAATTCCCTGGTTAACTCCAATATGCAGCCAGAGTTGAAGACCCTTCTTCCAAATCATCCTCAGTTTTGTAAAAAAAAACCTGATAATATTTCTGGGGGGATGGAGAGATGCCTGATTCAGCTTTCTCTCTCTCTTAAAAAAATTGTATTTATTTATTATTTTTAGAGAGGGGAAGGGAGAGAGTCAGAGAGGGAGAGAGACATCCATACATGGCTGCCTTCACCTGCCTCCAGCCACAGAGCTGGCTGGAGGCCTGGCTTGCAACCTGGTTATGTGCCCTGGCTGGGAATTGAACCAGTGACCCCTGGGTTTGCAGGCTGGCTCTTTATCCACTGTGCCACCAGCCAGGGCCCTTTCTCTCTCTCTATTTTTAAATGGTATGAGGGTCTGGGACAGCTGGTCCTCAAAACTACTTTTGACCCATCCAAGCTGGGTCTAGACAATACTTTCTATTTCAGAGTTATCTTGGGGAGCCCCATTCTTGCCTCCACTGGCAATGTGGCTCTTTGGAGCTGAGAAACTCATTGGGTGACACATTTTGGGGTTGGGTGGAAGCTGGGCTCCCCCAGGACAGCCAGTCAGGTGGCTCTGTGTGTGTGTGTGTGTGTCTGCAGCCCCTCTCACTCCTTGACCTCTCTAGACTTTGGTAGGCTCTGAGCACAAACCCCTAATTACCTCATCAATTCACACACCCCTTATTTGGACCCAGGATTCATTCTACTACCTGTGACAGAGCTGTGATTTATGTTTGTAAGGGAAGAACATGGCCAGCTGAGCATGCCCCAGTGTCATTGAGGGGACAAGGAGAGGGTTCATTCTGCCCTAGGGAGTGCCCACCCTAGAGGACTCTGACCTGGGCCTGAACCTACTCAGATGTTGTCTGGTCCCTGACCCCCACCCCCTCATCCTTTGGCCCAGGGCAGGGAGCTGGCTGCTACTGAAGCTCCTGGAGCTGCCTTAGCCAGTTTGTGCCTCAATTTGCCCATTGTAAAGTGAAGATAGTAATTCTTTTTTTTATGTGTTTTTTGTAATTTATTCTTAATTTAATTTTATTATTTTAAATTTTATTATTTGAGAACCTTTGGGTTCTCAGGCCGGTGCCTATCCACTGTGCCACCAGCCAGGGGAAGATAGTAATTCTTAACTCTCAGGGTTCCTGTGGGGGCCTAACTGCCATGCTCTAGGTAGGAGCTCTGAGCAGGCAGGTAGGTGTTCAGGGGGCACCCCTTGGAGGGGGGTGGTTCAAGTATGTCCAGAGTTGCTACTCTCAGACTGTGGGGTAGCTGGTCCTCTGGGTTGTGTTGCTCCCCACCCTAGCCCCACCTGATGGTGCTTACATCCCTTAGCATCGTTCAGGCCCAAAGCTGACGACCTCTGTGCAGGAAGCCCCCATTCCCAGCAGTCCTGTCCAGACAGTCAATCTCACGGAAACAGCTGCTGCTGCTGCCTGGTCCTCTACGCCTGGGCTCCTGCCTGGCCTTGCTCCACCCAGTGTCACCCCCAACCCCACCCCGCCGCCTGCTGGTCCCCACTAAAGGTCTGGTTCTCACGGCAAGGAGGACTCTCCTCACAGGAACCAGACCCCATCCTGGCACTCTATCAATGGCTCCTGAGCCTTTCCCTCCCTCTTCCCAAGGCCAGGAACACCTACAGGGGTCCCTGGAGTATCACTCCTAGGGTCCTCTGAAGTGTGTAGTAGCCTAATGGGGGGACTCTTGGGGTCTGCAGCAGGACATGCCTCAGATGTCCAGGACTGCCCAGAGGTCCACTTCAGCCTCTGCCATGGTCCACACTCCCTCTGCCAGGAGACAAACACCTTACCCAATTTCCCCGACTTCCCCTGGATTCCACACTACTACTGCTACTACCACACACCCACACGTACTCTCTCATACGCAGAGTCACACGCACGATGACAGTCCATACCCAGTCATGCACCTGGACACCAGATCTCTCATGTGTACAAACCTGTCAGGTGTCAGACTTTGGTGCATGCCAACAGGGACACAACCTATAACCTCCTCCCCCCAACCACACAAATACATACCCATGTACACACACACATACATATATACATACACCTGTCCAGGGATGAACTTGTGAACAAACATTTATCCCAGAAACCTCCTCTATTAGTTGGTGACATATTTGGGCGTATACATCCATGCACACCTGTGCAATAGCATACAACACACTCATTTATGTGTGCACGTGTATGCATGTGCACGCAGACACACACAGACTTCATATACACTCAGAAGTCCCAGCCTTTCTCACCAGGGACAGACCACAGAGGCAGCTTTCTACTGGCAACCCCATAATCAATCAACTAACCCTGATCTTCCTCAGAGGGGTTTCTGACTTCCCAGGGGACAAGGAACCTGCTGAAGTCACATAGCTTACTTTGGCTAGCCTCAGGTCCTCTGTCTGCAGGGCACGTGTGCTCACTGGGCTGGGTCCACAGGTATGCAACCTGCCGGTGCCTGGCCCTTCCACAGCATGCTCCCAATACCCCACTGCGGGAGCACCCGGGACAGAGCAGGGGCAGAGCATGAGCCCCTTGGTCCTCTCAGGGCAGCAGAACCTGGCCACTGCCAGGACCATCCCGCGTTGTGAGGTATCTATGTGACAGGTTCCACCTCAGCTTGGGTAGGTCCTGGGTGCGGAGGCTCTAAGGATCCAGTGACTGCTAGGCTCCTGCCTTGGAACCCCTGGAGGATGCTGGGGGTGAAGGGCACCCTCTCATCCATTAGCCCGGACACCTGGTTGGGAGGCTGGAGGATCTGCGGGCAGCGCCCGGCACAGGGTGAGGCCTACCTCCAGGCTGCGAGGGGTGGATGATGGACAGCAGGAGCAGGAGGACTCCGGGCCGCAGGGCTGCAGCTGTCGGACCCGCCATCTCAGGGAGAAATGCCCCAGCCTGCTCTCCGCGCCTCGTTTTATCCCCAAAGCGTAATTGCTGCCTCCTCGGCTGTGAGGGAAGAAGGGAGGGAGAGAGGGCGGGCAGGAGGGCCTGAGAAGGGGGAGGCCTGGGGGAGGGGGCCGTGGGGAGGGGGGCAATTACGAAAGGCCGGCTCACAAGCCTCCCAGGCTGGGTCTGAGTGGACTGGACTGTGGGCTCTTTTCCTTAAAACACACACTCGCTCACGCGTTCGCGTACACACACACACACACACACACACACACACACACAGAGTTTTCCCTCATCTCTCTCCTGCTTTCCCTCTGTGGCTGTTCTCTCACTGCTGGCCCTGTTCCCGCCAGAAAGTGTGAGGGGGGCCTCTGCCAGGACAGCCCTCGGGAGAGGAAGCAGGAGGGAGGGCCCTGCAGCCCGGCCAAAAATCCAGCCCCAGCCAAGGCCCAAGTGGCCAGGTCCCCGCCCCTCCGGCTGGGCCCCGGGCCCAGTGTGGGGACACAGGCCAGCTGTCCCGAGCCTCTGCCCCCACCCTGGCCCTCCAGACTTCCCCGACACCCCCAGGCCTGGCCCAAGACAGACCCTGCTTAGAGTTGGGGAAGTGGGGTGTTGGGTAAGTCTGGGGGCTGGACCCAGGACTAGAGTCTAATGAGGTTGAGGTTGCTATAGGTAGAATAGCTGGGAAAGTAAAATTATGCGGTTGTTGTCCCCCAAGGTGTCTGGGAGCTGGAAGGGGACCCTGACACAATACAGGGCTCCATTCTGCAGGAGGTAAGATCACAACCTCCTGTCTGAAGCTGGGGTGGGGTCGGGGAGTTTGTCAGGTCTGTGACCCGTGGCAGCAGAGGGGGTGGGGGTGCTGCATCAGGGGAGTGGCCTGGGGGTTAAGACCATATTGGTGCTGTTTCCTGGGGCACCACAGGGGTTCCATTTACATGGATCAAGGTTAGAGTCCCTCAGATAGGCCTGTGCACGCCACAGTGTCTGGCAAAGGTCAGGCTGGACCCCCAGGTGCCCTGTGGCAAAACAGAGACTTGGGGAGCCCACCAAGCCCGACAGGTGAGCCAGCCTCCCTTTATCACTGGGCCCCCACCTGTCCCAACACTGAGCTCTGCTAGCACCCAGACCAGACGTGGGAGCTCCTGGACTGCTGGTTCTCTGCCTGCCCCAGAATGTTCAGGACTGACGTTCCTTGGGTGGCCAGGAGGGGGCGACCCTGTGCTGAAACAGTTGGGACCGGCATTTCCAGAAGGACAGGGGCTGCTCTGCCTAACTGGGCAGGATGAGGACCCTGGGGATTTTGAGCTTGGGGGGAGAAAAGAAACATGGGGGTCACAGGCTAGGAGGGGGGAACTGGTACTTGCTTTCATCACAGCCTGGGAAGGGAGAAGTCGAGGCCACAAAATCTGAGAGTTTCTCCCCACCTTCCTTACCCAGATGGAAAATGAGGAGAGGACACCACCACAGCGTCAAGGGAAGGCGTTAAGTGGCCCCACCTTCAGCCAGGAGCGCTGTGGCAGTCTGAGGCCTATCAGGGGCGGCCAAGATGGAGATACTAGAAGCAGGCATTGGACTCAGGGGATAAGGTCTCAGTTCTGGCTCTAGCACTTTCTAGTGGGGTCACCTCTTCACAGAGCTTCAGTTTCCTCATGTGTCGAATGGTGACTAATATCCCTACCTAGGAGGGTTATTGCAAAAATAACTAAAATGTGGTCATACATTTCTGTACTGTGCCTGTGAGATCCAAAATGCTCTGTACTCATCTGGTGCTGGTACTGGTAGCAACCCCACTATCACCACCGCGAATTCTGTGAGCACCACTCCTGTTTGTATGGTGACTATTAGGCTGGCGTCTACTAGGCCATCCTTTCCTCCTCTTGCTTTCAGGTGGGGGGTGCTTTAGGAGTTTGGAAGGGGTGGGCATGCGGGGAGAATGGTCCTACAGTTGCTTGCACAGCAAGTGTGCAGCTCTTACTTCCAGGGTGTGCCATATGGGGTGATTCGGGGGTAGCTGATGGGGATTATGTGCCTGAGCCAGTCGTTGTGGAGGTAGGGGTTGCTCAGGGTCAAGGTCTGAGGCTCAGTGCCTGGATGTGCCTACTGGTGGGGAAAGGAGACCAGGGGTTACATCTACATCCTGCCCCCTCCCAGGAGGGGGAAGGATGGGGTGCTGGGGAGAAGCTGGGCCCCACTCGTCTCAGGGCAATGACGTGGGCAGGAACCGGCTTTCAGACTTGCAAACCGCAGTCTGCTCAGTCTTTATTAATTCCAGGACTGGGAGAGAGACTGGAGCCAGCTGGAGAGGGCTTGCTGTGGGGGGATTCAGGAGAGGTGTGGAGGGGCGCTTACAGGGATAGACTTGAGGCTGCTGGGTTAGGCCTCTTTCTACAGGACCAGGGTCCTACATCCTATCCATTACCTGTGGTTCCCCTTCTTCTTAGCATCCCATGCTTATTGCAGGAGCTCCATTAATGCCTATCCAACAAGGCTCTGTGCACCTCCAAAGCGGGCCTCAGTTCAGAATCCAGCCCCTTAAACTGATTAGCCAGTGCAATTTAGCCCAATGCATTCAATCCATAATGTAAGGACTGAGGAGTAGAGTTGTCAACCAATTTTCATTCACTCATACATTTAAGAAATCCAACAGTCCTCATCTGTTCTGTGCCACCTCCCTGCATAGCTGTACAGATTACACAAGGTCATAAATGTAGAACTTCCCACAGAGGGCTCACCAAATGCTGGGTGAGCCTGGTTTCACCTCCCTGCCGATCTCTGTCCTCAGCATCCTTGGCCCTGGGATCTCCCTGAAGATTCTTGATGCTGGCTGCCGTAGGTGGAGCCTGTGGTTTTATCTTACCCGCTACCGGCTTGGCCATCACTGAAGCCAGCTAGAGAATGGATTCATTTCTGTCTCCCCCGTTGTCCAATAAGCAAAGATGTGCCCTCCAGAAGGTGGGGACAGAGCTCTGGAATCCTGGGGGTGCTGGTTTTGTTTCCTCCCTTGTCTACATATGGTCCTTTCATCCACTGAGTGCAGGATGCCCTGTCTGCATGGCACTGTGGACCAGAGGGACAGACCAGCATGGACTGCCTAGGATGAGCTTGCTGTTAGCCAGACCCAGGATCCAAGTGTAGAAGCCTCTGCTGTCAGTCATTTACACCTCTGTGTGAATGAGGGGGCGATGTGAATTTCTCACACAGACCCAACTGAGGTTTGGGACAGAAATGAAGGATGATTGGGTAGCATGGGCTCAAGTGTAGCTAGATATTCCAGGGAAGAACCAGCAGCAGAGTGAAAGAGCCCTTCACACCTTCCCCTACCCCACCCGCTCTCATCCATGAGACCCAGCTGCAGACATTAAGGAGATGGCCAGACTTTCTCTGATTTAAAATTTTCTGGTCGCTCTATAACGTAAAAGAAAAAGTAAGCAAAATTAATTTTAGTAATACATTATATTTAACCCAGTACATCTAAAGTATTATCATTTGAATAATATATTTTACATGAAAATTATTAATGAGATGCTTTGCATTCTTTTCTTGGTATTAAGCCTTAAAACTGGTACGTAAGTCACACTTAGAACACATCTCAATCTGGACTAGTCCCATGTGAAGGGCTCAGAAGCCAGTGGCCACCGGAGTAGACAGCACAGATTGACCATGAAGGGAGTGGTGAGGATGAAGCCAGTGGAATACCAAATGATGGCTCCTGCTGCTCAAAGCTTGAGGGAGGATGGGGCATGACAGTGAGGGAGAAGGCCAGGGAAGGAGGGACGTCCTTGAGGGCTGGCAGGGAAAGGCCTGGGCGCACCCACGACAGGCAGCCCCAGGGGAGGCGCCCTGCCCTCAAGTTGGTGACCGAGCCAGACAGGGTACCGCCTCCTGAAGGGTAGTAGGCAGCATCGGCCCAGAGCCAACATTTTGGCTAGAAAATGAGAAAGGCCTTCCACAGCTTGTCTTCCTAGAGGTGGCCAGGAACCCCTCTGACAGCAAGAAGCCAGGAAAGGAAGGGATCTGCAGCAGGACAGGTGACCGACTTCACTGGAGGTAAAGGGTCTGCAGCTGAGAAGAGATGGGATGCTGCTGGTCTGGTCCACTCGTTGCGACTCACTTCATCTTACAGGATAGGCTTGAGGAAGAATAGGCTGTGCTCCGGGAGGGGTTTAGAAGTTGGGATGGAGGGGCTGGAGTTCCAGTACAGGCTGCTTCTGCAACCCCCAGGCTGGGGTGCCTGGAGCAAAGGAGGGGTGCAGGGGTATGCAGAGGAAGCCAGTGGTTATAATGGGGATACCCATTGATTAGCATAATTAGTGGATCACTTAGTCATACCTGATAATGGGACATAAACAGTAATTAACTCAGGTAAGTCCCTGTTTCCTCTTACGGAGACAGGGGTTTTCACAAGCCTTCAAGGTTGAAGGCTCATGCCTTAAAAAGTCTGGTGCACAGCAAGTGCTCAAAGGTGCGATGAGGTCCATGACACCATCTCAGGCAACTGGAGCAAATGACTGAGGGTGGGGGAGGGGGGAGGAAGCCCCTCCTATAAGTACCAGCCCCACTCCCGCCTCTGGGGCACTCCAGCTTCTAAGCGGCATCTCTGATCCAGCGACCTCTGCACAATCGCTGCCTCTGCTCAAGCCGGGTGTTTGCATGTCTGAGTCATTTGTCAGTCTGGGTCCTTGGCGGGTGCAAGCCAGGGTGGGGGGTGGGTGTCCTGGACCGGTTGTTCTGCCCCGTGCTGTTCCCACATCGCCTCACGGGCTGTCTGCTGCGGTCTGGGGGGAACATTGTGAGCCGGGTGCTCTGAACACCCCTCCCCAGGGGACTTGCAATGAGGAGTCCAGAACACGCCTCTTATTTGACACTTGACAGTTTACAAAGCACATCTCTCTTTGCGATCACAGATAATATTATCCCAGTTTATAAACACAGGGTTAGGAACCCTGTCTACAAACTCTGGCCGCCAGAAAGAGCACTCTTGGTATCTCCTTTAGATCTATTTAATCTTAACTTGGAGCGCCTATCACATGGACAGCAGTAAATTCCACCCCAGTTACTGGGTCTCCGCCTCCTCCACCCCTGACCAAAACCCAGGCATCAAGAGTGTGGGGCCTGGAGATACAAAGGTCCTCTCTTTGATGGTCCCTTGTTGGCGCCTCTGCGCCTTTGTGTACCCCGAGAATGTGCTGAGGCTAGGGAGCCTGGACCTGGGCTGGCTCTGGGAATGCTTGTAAGGAGTGACCTGCTTATGGGACCCACGGGGTTCCCCCACCCCCAGGATGGGACATCTTCCCTACGAGTCTCCTGCCTCTTTAGGACAGTTTCTCAAAGGAAAAAGGCTCAGATTGCTTTGGCTCGCATCCTGGTGAGCGGTAGGAGGGGCAGGATACAGGCTGGACATATATAGGTGTTCATGACTTAATCAACCACCCTGCTACCCAGGAGAGGAAACAGAGTCTTGTGAAAACGCACAAGTGGCCCATGGTCTCTCCAAGGTACTGTGGTCTGGAGCTGAGGCTTCTGAGGTATTTCACCCTACCAACCACACTGCTCACCAATGGGGCAATGGCCCCAACTTTGGCTACAATCAACACATGGAGAACAAAGCATTTTCTTCCCAGTGCTGGGCACCCCAGGGGTTTCTGTTCTGGTTCAGGGGCAGAACTGCCCACGCTCCCCTCCCCCTGCCCTGTCCACAGTAGTACTCCCTCCTGCTCTCCCTTATCACCTCACCTCCCTCCGCCTGCCGTGCCCAGGAGCCCTTCCAAGAGCCTGCACTGGGAACACGTCTGGGCAGGGAGCTCCCTTCCTCCAGGATCCTGCTGGTCTCCATCCCTACACCACGTTTGGCCACTCCCTGCCCTGGACGGACCCCTCCACCCATGCCCGGAACCCTCAGCTGGCCTGATTCCTGTGGCGCCGGGCGGGTCCCACAGGGCGGGCAGGGCAGCTGCCAGGATGCGGGGTGGGAGGCAGGCAAGGCCAAGCCAGGGGCTCCCACTAGGCCTGAGGTGTCTACTCCCTCATTTATTCTGCTCTCCACATTTCTGACCTGCCTAGTCTGCGTAGGCTTTGGGCTTTAGGAGCGGGTACAAACGGGACACCAGCATCTGCAGTCCTGGGAAAAGGAAGGCAATCAGGAAGGCTTCCTGGAGGAGAGGGTGCCAGAGCTGAATTCTGTTCTCTTCTCTCAAAGGAGGATGTGTTTGGGTGGTGTTGGCAAGAGGAGGAAGGCTGAAGGCAACCATGACTGAGGCTAGCCTTTGCCCTTCAGGCCACCCACAGGCTTTCCAAGCTCCTGAAACACAGGTCCCAGCTGCCCCCACCCTCCTTACAGCCTGCTAGCAACTGACTCTGGAAGGATGTTGGCCCTTCCTGCTCAGCCTTTCACATGCCTCCAGTAATTTTCAAATTGCAGGATGTGACCCATTGGTGGGTGTGAAACTGATTTAGTGGGTAAGGAACAGCATGTTAAAATGAGGGAATAGAATAGAATAGATGCAAATGTAATACATGTGACCATATCAGTCTATGTCTTGAATCTTTTGTCGGAATTACATGTATTTGCATGTGAGTACTGGATTATGATGAATTATTTTTTCTTCATGTCATAGTCAGAAAGCCTGAATGACACTGTTGCAATGGCTGTTTATGAATTATTTTTGTCTTTTCCACTGGTGACTATTGTCCTGCTCGTGGGAAGGAGGCCTGCTCTGCAGTGTACACCCATATATGCAGTCAGTGTACAAGGGAGCAAATGGTTTAGGGGGAAGGAGACTCCTTTGCTACAAACCTTCCTGACCCCTATCTTGGGTTGGCCGTAGGTAATGTTCCTGCCAAGCTGATAAGAACTGGGGTGCTGGCACCCAAGCGCTGGTCATCATTGTTCTGGGGGGTGGTGTGCTCGCTCCTAACCCCAAAGCCCTGTTTAGACTCTCCAGGGCCCCACTGAGAGGACATCTTGGGGGAGACCAGGGATTCCAGGGCATGTTCCCCAAGATAGAATTGGGGTTGCTGGGTGGGCAGGGCTCCTGCTTTTGTGCAGTTTATATGAGATACTAGGATTCTGAGTAACGTTTCATTTGAAGACAAGCTTTGGGGGCTTGAAAAGAAATCACAAAAACCACCACTCTGCCGTGAAGACAGGGTCCATAATAGGAGCCTGGCGTTCCCTTCCTTGACCTGCCCCAATCGCCGTATGAGGCTAGGTAACTCCTCCCATCCCCTGGGCCTAGAGCTGCCTCTGAACAGTGGGTGCAGACTGGAGCAATGGTTCTTGCTCCTGGACAAGGATTAGAACCCCTGCGGTTCCACTGCATCAGTTCTACTGTCCAGACTGTGCCCCTGATTGAAATCTCCACATTGGGCCCAGGTGTTAGTATATTTTAAAAAAGCTTCTATTTATTCATTTTTTAGAGAGAAAAGAAGGGAGGGAGATAGGACGAGAAACATCAATGTGTGGTTGCCTCTGGCCCGCAACCCAGGCATGTGCCCTGACCAGGAATTGAACCTAGATCCCTTCATTCGCAGGCCAGCGCTTAATTCACTGAGCCACACTGGCCAGGGCTCAGGTGTTAATATTTTTGCAGCTCTCCTTGCATAGCAGACTTCGAAAAACACTGGGTTAGATGGCCCATCTCTACAAGCGATCCTCCCACAGGGGACACAGGCTGTTGGGCTAGTGGTTCTCAAAGTTTAATGGGTATCCAGTTGTTGTTAGAAATGCACACTCTCAAGCCGACCCCAGATCTTCTGACTCGGAAACTCTGGGGCGGGACCAGTGACCTGTGCTTTTAACAAGCCCACCAGGTGATGCTGGTGCACACTCAAGTGTCAGAACCGCTGACCCAAGGTTGGCCATCAGACTCCTCTGCATGAAGATTACCTGTGTCCCCCAACCTGCGCTTCTGCTTCTGGGGAAAAGACGGAGCCACCAGTGGTTTCTGGTGAGTGTGCTGGCTTCCTCAGGCTGCCATCACAAAGCTCCACAGATGGGTTAGGTACCATAATTAGCAGGAATTTATTTCTCAAGGTTCTGGAGGCTAGAAGTCTGAGACAGAGGTGTGGGCAGGGTTGGTTTCTCCTGAGGCCTCTCTCCTGGGCTTGTAGATGGCCACCTTCTCCCTGTGTCCTCATGTGGTCTTCCCTCCATGTGTTTCTGTCCTAATCTCTTCTTATAAGGACACCAGTCATATAGGGCCCACCTAAGAAACTTATTTTAACTCAGTTACCTCTTCATTTGGAAGGACCCTATTTCCAAATGTAGCCACATTATGAAGTACTGGAGGGTTAGAACCTTATTATGTTAATTTTGGGAACATAAATCAGCCCATAACAAAGGGCTTGGGGGTTCCCGGGAGAGGGGACATTCTGGAACCAAGCCCTCCAGAGTCTCCAGTTCCTTTCCTGACTGTCAACATGCTCATTGCTCTCTTGAAAGCAGACCATGAAGTTCTGGTTCTTGAGGGGTACACTTGGGGATGTGTGTACAACTTCTTGAAACAATATGTAAAGAAGACCCCTCCCCTGCACTGGCTTCTCTGAGGAGATCTTTTCTGGTCACATTATGTTACCAGATAGTCCAAGTAGCCAAGCAGGTGTATGTATGACTGTTCTTCTCTATTTCTTTCAAAATATTCTTTAATTCACACTGAGCTGCCCACTTTTCCCCCATCAGCCCAAACTGTTGAGACCCCTGGTCCCCCAGAAACAGGCGTGTGACAGTTCACTGGCATAGGAAAATAAAAGCTTGACAGTGCTAATCAGAAACCAGGGGTGTCAAGCAGAGGGAGATGCCCAGTGAGGCCACCCTGGGAAGGCTTCTCAGAGGAGGTGAGATGTGGCTTTGGATTCCAGCCTGTATTATGCTCCTGCCACATGCTCACCATGCTCGGGGCTTCCATGAAAATAATTGGTTTAATGGCCGAACAAATGCAGAGGTGTTGTTATTCCCCTGTATTAATCATATCCTTTTATTCTGTGTTTTTGATGACTTGACATCTTGGAGCCTTGCTGACTCTGGAGGGTCAACTGGCTCCTAGAGAAAGCAAACAACGTGCCCTAGAGCAGGCCAGAGTCTACACCCAAACCACCTCCTTTATGGCTCTCACGCTCAGGGCCACCCCTAGCTTGTCCTGGTCACCTCACAGCCAGGTATCAGGCAGCCAGAGACAACCCCTATGCCTAAGAGCATGTTGCGTTTGCAATTATTCAAACAAGCCCACCCTAAATCTGCTTACCCTGCCTTGCCCGTTCCTTCCCACAGAAACAACAAGAAAGACTCTTGCCCATGGTTCCCCTCCTGCTGAGTCTATGGTCCACTCTGGAATGGCTCATCACTTCTGTTCTTTCTGAATTCTTGAGGAGGCTTAGAGGGAGATGAGTGAGACCCAAACTCCCTTGAAAGAGGAGAAGGGAGGCTGGCCTAAGACTGGCCCCCGCCCTCTGGATAGCTGGAGTGTCTGTTTCTGATTTCCAGGAGCCCTTGGGGGCTGGTGCTGTGTCTCAGCCCCTCTGGTCCCCAGGCCCACCATGGCCTGGCCCAGAGCATACACCTGGGAGGTAGGAAAAATGTGAGTGGATGAATGTTCCCTGTTCTGTCCCCTTCTCTCTGTCTCTCTTGCTCTGTATTTCTGCCTCTGTCTCTGTTTCTCTCTCTGTCTCTTTTTCTAAAGCTTTATCTCCCACCAGTCTCTCTGTGTTCCTGCTGGCATCTTTCTCTGTCTCTCTGGGGTCTACTCCTGCAGGGCATGAGGCCCTCTGGTCTTCGAATTTGCATTAAGTTGTTTATCCTAAGCAGACCCAGCTGCCTGAACTCTCATTCCAGGCCCCAGAGGAGGAAGTGCAACTGGTGGGGTGGTCTCTGTGTTCCCCCGCACAGTTTTAGCTTTCAGCTCTGGCGGAGACTCATCATTCTTCTGCCTTCTGCTCCATGCTCTAAATCACCAGGGCAGTGTGGATGGCCCTGCTGCCAACCCCTGCTGATCACAGAGGAGACTGAGTGCATGGGAGGCATCAGTGAGGGCAGGCGGGTCTATGTGTGTTTCTGTGTGTCAGTCTGTGTCTGTGGGTATGTGTGTGTGGGGGGGTGTTGTCATATTGACTTGCACTATGATATCTGCTAACCCAACAGTTAACTCAATGCTACAAGAGCATTTTAAAGTAAGAATAACACACATTGAGTGAAGATTTTTACAAGCCTGTATACCCATAGCACCGTAGAACATAGGACATTTCCAGCCCATTAGGCTCCTCTATGCCCCCTTCCCAATCAGTACCCACTAGAGATAATCACTCAGCTGATGTCTCTAACCACAGATTAGTTTTGTTTATTCTTGAATGCTGTCGTGGGTTAAATTGTATCTTCCAAAATATATGTTCAGGTTCTAATCCCTAGAACCTATGAATGTGGTCTTATTTGGAACTAGAATTTTTTTTCTTTTTTTTTTTTTTTTGATTATCAAAGTAAATTTTATTTAAAGATTTTAAAAATTTATTATTTTTAGAGAGAGGGAAAGGGAGAGAGGCAGAGAGGGAGAGAAGCATCAATGTATGGTTGCCTTTCACCTGCCTCCAACCACGGACCTGGCTGCAGACCTGGCTTGCAACCTCATTATGTGCCCTGGCTGGGAATCAAACCAGCAACCTTTGGGTTCACAGGCTGGCACCTTATCCACTGAGCCACTAGCCAGGGCTTGGAAATAGAATTTTTAAAGATTAATCACATTAAGATGAGATCATATTGGATAGTGGGTCCTAAATCCCATGAGTTGTGTCATCATGAGAAGACCATGTGAAGGCCCAGGGACACACAGACACACAGGGAGAAGATGGCTGTGTGAAGATGGAGGCAGAGATTGGAGTGAATTACCTACAAGCCAAGGAGCACCAGCAGTGGCCAACCACCAAAAGCTAGAAAGAAGTATAGGAAGATTTTTCTATAGAGAATCAAAAGGAGCATAGGCTTTCCAACACCTTCATTTTGGACTCTGTCTTCTTCCAGAACTGTGAGAGAGTAAATTCTTTTGTTTGTGATAATTTGGTATGGCAGCACCAGGAAACTAATACAAACTTCCTATAAATAAAATCCTAATATATGTACTCTTTTGTGTCTGGTTCTTCTGCTCATATTGTGCCTGTGAAATTTATTCATGTAGTAGGTTCATTCTTTTTCATGGCGGTGTAACATTCTATCTTAGAAATATACTACCTTTCATTTACCCATTCTAATGTTAATGTACATTTAGATTGTTTCCTTGTTTTGTTATGAATAATGCTACTAGGAATATTTCCGTCTTTTTGTGGACATATGTTCTCATTTCTCATGGGTATCAAACCAGGAGGGGAATTGCTGGGCTTTATGCTTAGTATGTGTTTTTAACCTTTTGAGGAACTTTCAGACAGTTTTTAAAGGGATTGCACCACTTTACATTCCCACCAGCAGTGTGTGAGTTCCAGTTGCTCCATATCCTGTTGACAGCTAGAATGGTCAGTCTTTACATTTTAGCCATTCTAGTGGGTGAATAGGGGTTTCTCATTTTGTTTTGACTTTCATTTCCCTGATGACTAATGATGGTGAATACCTTATCTTATGCCTTTTGGGCATGTGGGTATCTTTGCGAAGTGTCTGTTCAAGTCATTGGTCCATAGTTGAAACTTTGGTTGCTTGGTATTTTCCTATTGTTTTGTAGCAGTTCTTTGTATATGCTGATATAATTCTGTGGTTAGTTAATGTGGTTTGTCTTTTTATTATTTTTTTTTAAGATTTCAATTTTTATTATTTTTAGAGAAAGGGGCAGAGAGGGAGAGAAACATCAGGGTATGGTTGCCTTTCACCTGCCTCCAGCTATAGACCCGGCTGGAGACCTGGCTTGCAGCCTGGTTATGTGCCCTGGCTAGGAATTGAACCAGCGACCTTTGGGTTCGCAGGCTGGCTCCTTATCCACTGTGCCACCAGCCAGGATTCTAATCTACTTTGATACAAGAGCTATATAAATCTTGGCAGGGCCAGGTCTCAGCCAGTTCACCCACCCCCTCCCCAAGCTTGGGATCTTCTTTCCTTCTGAGTTGCCAGCTTCACTGCCTCTCTCATTGGCCCCAATCCTTCTTCCTGGCCCCGGAATTAATAAGCTCTGAGCTGCCTATGGTTTTCAGGCTGAGTGCTGGCTCCAATCTGTCAGGATTCAGGCAGCAAGTGGGGTCTCCAACCCCCCTCCATATGTGCTTTTTATCCCACTTCTGTTAGCCCATCCCACCCATTCATACAACTCTGAGGGTCCTGAGACAGAGACAAGAAACCTCAAATGAACCTCCTCACCTAATTCTTCCCTACTCCTCGCTTCTCTCCATGTGTTCGTAGACTTATGTCCTAGAGGATAGCAACCATGTTCTATCAACAACCACGTTTGAGTAGCAATGGCTGCCTGAGTGGTGTTAGAAAGGATTCTGAGGGTATCCAGGCACGACGGGTGCTTGGTAATGTCTGCCTGGGAGCAAGAGGTAGATGTTGTTTCTATTGTGTCTTTAATGCCTCTGATCTAGTCTAAGTCCCTCATCAGAATTAATCCAAAGTAGATTTTTAAAACTTGTTCGTTATTACAGTTGTTCCAGTTTTCCCCCCTTTAACCTTTCCCTTCCAGCCCCTCACCACAGTCAATCCCCGCACCTTTATCCATGTCCATGTGTGATGCATATACATCCTTTGAACAATCCCTTCACCTTCTTTCAACCAGTCTTAACCTTCTCCATCCCCTCTTATAGCTGTCAGTCTGTTCCTTGTTTCTGTGTCTCTCTTTCTGTATTGCTCATTAGTTTATTTTGTTCCTAAGATTTCAGTTATAAGTGAGATCATATGTATTTGTCTTTCATTGCCTGGTTTACTTCAGTTAGCTTAATAATCTCCAGGTCCAATCATGTTGTCACAAAAGGTAAAAATTCCTTCATTTTTACTGCTGCATAGTATTCCATTGTGGAAATGTACCACAGCTTTTTTATCCACTCATCTACTGATGGGCACGTAGGCTGTTTCTAAATCTTGGCTATTGTTAATAGCTCTGCTTTAAACATAGGGGTGCCTATATTCTTTCTTTTTTTAATTTTTAAAGAAGATTTTTATTTATTATTTTTAGAGAGAGGGGAAAGGAGAGAGGCAGAAAGGGGGAGAGACATCAATGTGCCTTTCACCTGCCTCCAGCTATGAAACTGGCTGGAGACCTGGCTTGTAACCTGGTTATATGCCCTGACTGGGAATCGAACCAGCGGCATTTGGGTTCGCAGGGTGGTACCTTATCCACTGTGCCATCAGCCAGGGCTATGTTCTTTCAATTGGTGATTTTTAATGACTCATTCAAGGACTTTCAGCTATTAATTGAGATGGCTTAGAAGCACAGGTATTATCTGTTTAACAGAGGCACTTAACTCATTTATTCAACAAGTATTGACTGAGCACCTATTGTGTTTCAGTCATAGTATATTTCAGCACTGGGCACAGAAGTACAATGGTGAATGAGATCTAGTATGGTCTAAGTATGGTCTAACCTTAGGTTTGCGTGACTTCTTTGATTCCAACGTTCAATATATATCGCACAATGAATGAATCAGGGGTCTCCTGTCATGGTTATTTGCCATCTGCTGAGCCTGTCATTGCTCACTACTCCACCTCTAGCCTCAGTCCCTGGGGTGAGATTATTATACAATTTAAAAAAAAGAAAAACAAATAAAAGAAGTTGGTGGGTAACTGGGATTCCGAAGTTGAAATGTTTCTCTCCAAATAACTTTTAGGAAAGGAGGTCACAAATGAAGTCTGTAAACAAAAGGGTATGAAAACCCTAACTGCTGATGAAATGGACCAGGGGGCTCTGGGATTTCTAAAATGGGACTGCTTGGGGAGTGCTCCGGCTCTGTTCTGGCTTTTCTCCCTCTGAGATGGCCTCAGGGTTCTCTGCCCTTTCCCAGATGTATACAGAGCGAGAGACGCATACACAGACACACAGACACACACTGATAAAAGGAAACACACATGCAGACACATGTAAACATGCACAGGGACAATACACATAGACACAAATATGTGTAAAGTCTCTTTTTCTCCTACCCCTCCACCACCAGCAGTTAATAAAGCCAAGGTTCTGGGCTCCCAAGCTCAGGTTCAAGTCCCACTTTGAGCTTTTTGACCTTGGGCAAGCTACCCTCCCTGAGCCTCAGTTTCTCCCCTTATTAGAGAGGGGTGTAGGGAGGGGTTGAGCACATTGTACATGTCATGCATGGGGTAGCTGCCTAACAAATGTCAGCTACAGCCCTCCCTGTCACCCCACTGAGGTCACCGGCTCAGGGCCATACCAAGAAACTGGAGCAGCATGATCTGGCCCCAGGGCTCCTTAGAAAATTCACCTCTGTTACCCCTACCCTGAGCTTGGCACTGAGCTAGAGACATGGTAAAAATGCAATCAAGGCCCATTATGGAGGGGCAATCAGAGTTTTGCTCTCAATCTTCTGGTTTTTCCCTCTGAGAAAGCCTTAATTTTTTTCAGAGGCATGAAGGAGCAGGGTCTGAATGTTTTCTAGGCCAGGTAAGCTGGGAGTAGGCCACTGGGTCTTCACTGGACTAGAGGGACCCAGTAGGTGAGCCCCAACCCTCTGTAGAGTCGCCAACCAGAGCCTACCCGGGCCCCACATTCTGTGCTTTCCCCATGTTCACTGCCTGCCTGGGCCTCTGCCAAGCCCTCACTCACTGCTGAGGGCCAAGCTGGGCCGTGCCAGGCTCAGTGGAGGCCCTCCGCCAAGAACAGCAGAGCCGTTCTCAGGAAAGCTGGGGGATTTAGCCACAGGCCTGAGGGGACTCAGGTATCTGCCTCCTGTCCCAGACTGGAGATGAGGGACAGGATGACCTCATAGCAGCCAAGGGCTATGAAACAAAGGGACTGACATAGCCACCCACCCAGGGATGTGGGAACACAGCGCCATCTGGGCCAGATCAATTTGGGGGCCACCTTTAGGGAGGAGATGAGGCCACAAGCCTCTTGCCCCCTCCCCCCAATAGGCCAAGGTCTCACCACCTGGAGCACCCACTCCCTGGGACAGGCCCGGCTCTATCCACACTCCAGATGAAACCCTGGATGAGTGGCTTAGCTCCTGCCCAGTTCCTGGGTCAAGCCCTGAGTCGTGATGTGAGGGGTGGATGGCCATCAGGGGCTGTTCTGGGCTCTCTGTGTCTGCCTGCAGAAGGGTGTAGGTACCTGGTTTGTTCTGAGGCCTGAGTGCCCTGGGCTCTGCCCATTTTACTCCCTTGTCCAGAGTACGTTTCCTCTGTTTCTGTCCTGTCCAGTTCTAACCCATTGTTCCAGACTTGCTAGCCTCTGGGAGTGTTCTCCGACCCCAGGCTGGGTTTTAGGCTTCCTCCTGCTCCCCCATCCTCCTGCTTCTCCCTCTGCTTTGACATTGACCACACAGCACTGCCAGCATCTGCGGACACTTCTATCTCCCTCAGAAAGCCCAAGGCCGGGCCCCCTCTTCCCTCTGCTCCCAGCCGCCCTCTCTTGACACCCTTAGCCTTGCTGTCTTCTGGGTTGGGCCAATTGCTGGCTGGGCCTCACTGAAGCAGGTGCCGACTGACCTGGCCCCGTCCCCTGTCTAGGCTGCCTCGAAGCCCCTCCCTGTGGGCCCAGGCAGTAGGGTGTCTGTAGGGGCACTGACTCAGATGTTATTTTGGGCTCCCCTTGGGCCCAGCAAGCTCTAGGCCCTAAGGCCTGTTTAGACGGCTGGGCCGGATGTGACCGAATCCAGGCGCTTGGGTCTCCACAGGGCTGGGTGAGAATCAGGCCAAGGCAAATGCTGACTGGGCAGGGAGCAGACAGAGGATGGGCCTGCAAGGTCAAGGGACCTAAGGACTGACCAAGGCCCTGCCCAATTTGGCCTGGTTCTTAGCTCCAGGGTGCCAGCAGAGACCCTGAGCCTGGGAACTGGTGAGCCAGGCCCTGAGAGGTCCTTTTCTGGTAGATTGACAGTCCCAAAAGCTCCCAAATTAGAACACTGGTCAGAGGGCATACCCTGAGCATGCCTCACACAGACACACACCTGTTTCCCCATGTCAGGGGCCTGAGGCCCAGGGAGGGAGGAGCAGGCCCAGTTTATAGGTAAAGGCTCATTTCAAGTAGGGCCTCTGATCCCCAGGAGACAGGTCACCTTAAAGCAGCCACCTCAGAAGCTGCTCAGTCAAAGGCTCAGGGCAGGTACCTTGGAGTCCCATCTGGGCTTCGTGCCCTGTGCCCTGCAGGCCCTGGGAAAGCTCCTCCTTTCTGCTTCCTTGCCTGTGAAAGAAGTTATTTGGGCTTTACCACCCGTTAGGCCTGGGTGCCCTGAGAACCTGTGAGCAGGACAATCCCAGGTCTGCTGTTCCGATGTGGCCTCCAGGATGGGGGAGAAGGTGCCTGACTCCCCACTCTGAAGTCATCTTTCCTCAGCCCCCGCCCCAGGCTCCAGCTGAGACGTGTTTAAGGATACACGAACATCCTTAAACTCTATCCACCACATCCGCATCAGAAACAAGGCGCTGAAGTGCTGCTGTACACTCCTGCAGAGCAAGTGATGGGCCTAGGGTTGCAGATAGGGGTCCAGGTGCACCTCTGGGGCTGCTCCTTAGCAGGCTCCATCCCCTGCATGTTCCAACCTGGCTGGCAGGTGGGTGCTTCGTGTCATCCAACCTCATGCTTTGGCCCAGGGTCACCCAGACCTGCTGCCTTGGTGGGAGGTCTTTCTGAAGGAAGGTTGTGGGGCAAAGGAAGGAAAGGCTGGTTGCTGTGGAATGGCTGGGCCACTGACACTCTCTCTCCTGCCCCCCAGGGAAGTGTGCCCCTCCAAGCAATGTTTCAGAGCCACCTGAGGGCTGGGCTGGGTTCCCCATTAGAGAGGCAGGAATACAGACAGCAGCCCCCACCGCCCTGACCTTGCTTGGTCATCCTTGGCACAAGGTTGACAGGTGAAACTAGAGGGCCCTGGAGGAAGGAGAAGCTGGGTGAGTGATCAGAGTGGGCTTCCCCGGAAGGTCCCTGTGGCTGGCTTCTGTGCTCAAGGCAGTGGAAGGAGAGATGCTTTGGCTGACAAGGTACCAGTAAACACAAAGGCTGATGTGTCCCTGCCGATGTGGGGTATGAGAATGGGGTACTATTGGGCCCCTTCTTATCCTGTTGGTGTGAGCTGCCCAGGTCAAGATGCAACATTTCTAATTGCTGATCCCTGAGTTGAGAAGGCCTTGGGGTAGCCCATTTTATGGAATGTAAGACAGAAGCTCTTACAGAAGAGGAGTGGCTTACCCCATGTCACATGAGTGTGGCCTGTATGGGAACTGGTATCCATGTCTTTGTTTCCCAGGCTCAAAGACAGTGCTTGACCATCAGGGCCTGGGCCTGGGTGGAGGGCATTTGGGCTCTGCTCTCTGAAAACTACCCCTTCCCCATCCCTCAGGATCCCATCTCTAGAATAGTCCCACCTAGTTTTCCAGGCAGGTGGTGGTGATGGGTGGTGACTTCCTAGGGGCCGGGCCCCTCTAGACTGAGGACATAATTGGCCTGGGCAGCCAGCCTTCCGGCAGCTGCCCAAGTATGTGAACGGCAGTGTGGACAGCCGTCCTTGCCACGTTCCCAGAGCACGCACCAAGGAAAACATGGAATGTTTCTTGGATGACACATTTCCATCCAAAGTCATGCATTCCTGTGGAAGGGCAGTGAGGAGGGGTCGAGGCTGTCTGCAGGGGCAGGGGCTCTGCCGCAGCACGCATAGTCCTATCTGAAGATGTGGGTCCCTGGGCTGGGCCCACAGCCAAAGGGGTCTGTGCGGGGCATACAGCTGTGTTCCTGCCTGCACAGCAGACACCAGCGTGTGCATATGGCTGATGCCGTGGTTCTTCTGTTTCCTGCCCTGGGAACTTAGCTGGTACGTATCCCTGCCCCACATGGACAAGTGGCACGTCCTTAGTCCTGAGCAGGTAGCCTGCGCGGCCCCTGCCCTTACACACACCAACATTCCTCTTGTCCCTGGGTCTTGTCCAGTTACCAGCTGGTACGTGCACTGTGCTGTACTTAAAGTGGGCATGTCTTCAACCTACTTTCGACATAGGGTCATTTAAGTTAACCGGCTTGGGCTCTACCACTGTTTGCATGCTTGGATAGATATGTCCTCCCATGCCTTTAGCCTCAGTTTTCTCCTCTTTAAGTGCCTAGTCATACCCTTTACATGATCATAAGGGGCAATGGCCAAGACACTTTTTTGTCCCTGGGACCAGGACTGAGTTTGGTGGGAATAATGTTGAAGGTCTGATCTTTTGGCATCTTCACAAAAGAAGGAAGCCTCTAATCTTGACCAGGAAGATTCCGAATCCTCAGGAGTCCAAGGTGGACACCTTGGAGGGACCTGGAGAGAGCACTATAAGGCCTCTACACTAGAGAGCCCCCGTCCAAAGCTGGCAAGAGTGCCGAGCGCTATGACTGAGAAGGCTAGGGTGGATGGGGGCTGTGGGAGCTGAGGACACCCATTAGAGAAGCAGTGAGGACTCTGCAGGAAGGGACCTATGAGGTGGGTTTTGAAGGTTGAGTAGGAGCTTGTCAGTAGCTCAGAGTGGAGAAGAGCTTTAGAGCGAAGGCATCATGTGTGCAAAGTCCCCAAGGTGGTAGGAAGCATGGCACATACTCAGGGAAGTACAGGAAGTCTGGAAGGCGGAGCTGGAGAAAGGCCATGATGAGCCGCAAAGCAGGAGAGCTTGACCTGATCAGTAAGTGATGAAGGAGAGACTGAGGTCAGGGAAGATTCTGGAGTAGGTTAATCTTGAAAGAGAATGCCAAGGTGGGCAGGGTTCAGTGATAAAGCAGGATTTCCGTGGAAGGAATGGTGTGAGCAATGGTGAGGAGGTGGCCGTGTGGTGACGAAAGAACAGCCCAGGTCAGCTGGTGGGCAGACCTAAGTAAGACCAGCCAGGAAAGGTCCTAATGCGTCCTTCTGTCCAAGATGGCTGCATCTTTCTGCCCTGATCTCTCCATGTCTCCGGCTGGTACTGGGGAGCTGGGGTGGCGGCCACTCCTCACTGTTTACATTGCTCACATACTTCTAGGCTCTTATCTGCAAGGGTCTGTCGTGCATGCCCACCTTGCCAAGTGGTCCCATCATTGCTTGCCTCATAAATCAGGTCTGCCTCTCAGCTTCTGCCACACCTTCTCACTGCTGCCCGCCCCACCCTGACTCCCACCCTCCTAGGGAGGCAGAGAGGGGCCCAGAGGCAAGCCTAGGGCCTTTCCAGGAGCTCTTGGCTCTTCAGAGCAGCTTTCCTGAGTGACCTGGTCTTCGGGAAGCACCCCCAAAGGTCTCCAAAGACTTCTCCAGTGCCACCCAGCTTCCTGGCTCCTAGAGGGGTGGTCAAGCCTGATGCTCCCTGCAGGGGACTGGCTCAGGATAGGGTAGGGAGCAGGCAGATCACAGAGGCTGGAAACTAGCCTACACACATTTTTTTAATTTTAATTTTTTAGATTTTATTTACTTATTCTTAGAGAGAGGAGAAAGGCAGGAGAAAAAGGAAGAGATGAACATTAGTTGGCTGCCTTTCACATGCACCCTGACCAGGGACTGGCCAGCAAACCAGGCACGTGCAACCCTTTGGTTTGCAGGATGATGCCCAAATGACAGGACCACGCTGGTCAGGGTTAGCCGACATACACCCTTTTAGAAACTCGAAGGGCTGTGTCTGCACTCCACAGTGGGTCAGAGCTTTTACCACTGCTCTTCAGAGCCTCACATCTGTGTCTGTAAAATGGGTACATTCATGCATCCATTCAACAAGCATTTACTGTGGTCACTCCTTTTTCTTGGTTTTGCTTTCTGTAGCTTCAATTACCCTTGGTCAGGTGTGTTCTGAAAGTATTAAATGGAAAATCCCAGAATAACATTCATAAATGTTAAGTTGTACACTGTTCTGAGTGTGTGCTGATAGCTTGCACTGTTCTTCTTCATCCCTCCCAGGATAGGAATCATCCCTGTGTTCAGTGTCTCCACACTGCATATGCTCCCCATTCATTAGTCACTTTGCAGCTGTCTCATTTATCAGATTTGTCACCAGAGAGAGAGAGAGAGACTACAGTCACATAACTTCTATTATAGTATATTGTTATTATTATTTTTATTATTATTGTTGTCAATCTCTCTTTTTTTTAACCTTTTTTTTTTTTAAGATTTTATTTTTAGAGAGAGACAGAGAGGGAAAGAGACCTCAATGTATGGTGGCCTTTCACCTGCTTTCAGCTACAGACCTGGCTGGAGACCTGGCTTGCAACCTGGTTACGTGCCCTGGCTGGGAATCGAACCAGTGACCTTTGGGTTCGCAGGCCTGCGCCTTATCCACTGCGCTACCAGCCAGGGCCTATTGTTGTCAATCTCTTATTGCACCTAATTTATAAATTAAATTTTATCATAAGGAAAACATTGTATATGTTGTTTGGTACTATTTATGGTTTTAGACATCCACTGGGGGTCTTGGAATGCATCCCTGTGGGTAAGGGGAGGCAACTATAGTGTGTGCAAGGCCTCAGGCATGGAGAGGCACCAAGCAGAGCCTTGGCTGAGTGCACAGTCTAGTAGGGATGATGGACGAGGTCAGGGGAGTGCCGCAGAGTGTCTCGTGGTCCAGAACAGATGGCAAGGGGCGCAGCAGGACTGAGAAGGAACAGCGAGTCCTCTCTGAAGAACACAGAATTGTTGAATAGAGTACCTGGGGTGGATGAGCACATGGAGGGAGTGCTCCAGGCCGAGGCAATGGCTCAGGGGGAACAGTTTGAAGCCCGTGGTTTACTCTGATGAAGTAAAGTCCTGAGATGAGATATGGGTGCTGAGACAGGAGGCTAAGAGGTTAGTAGACCATGGAAATCAGGTCAAAAGATTTTGCCCCGAGGCGCTGAGGAGCTATGGAGTATGTAAGGCAGAGGACTTCACAGTCAGGCCTGTATATGAGGAAGAACCATTTTACTGCCATGTGGAGAATGGGCAGAGGAGGTGGAGAGCCTTGTCAGGGGGCTGTGAAGTCCTGAGGGGCAGTTGGAGGAATCAGAGGAGGTTCAAATCAGAGGTGCTTTCCAAGACTGGCTTTGGATCCAGCTGCCTCAGAGCTGGAAGGAGAGGCTGGCTCATCCCTGGGAAGACGGTCCTCATTAGAACTCTAACGTCTTCCCTTGACTGGACCCATCCAGGGCCCTGTGCCAGCCCAGGCCATGTGGACACAGTTTAGTAACTGTCCTAAATCTGTCTCCTGTGGCACACTCGCTGGGCCACAGTCCTGATCCCATTGGCCTTTCCAGAGTGGAAGGTTGCCTTTCCCAAGCCCCAGACCCACATGGCCAGCTGCCTGCTGGGTGAGTTCACTGGAATGCCCTTAGGCACCCACCTGCCACAGTTGTAGTGCGCCTCCTCAATGCCAGCCTTTTTATTTGGGCCCAAATCCAGTGAGGAAGCTATCAATGGAGGAATGGGGTGCCCAAGGGGAGCATATGACTGTAGGAGCCCAGGGGAGGTACTGACCCTGCCTTGACAGTCAGAGAAATCTTCTTGGGTGGGTGGGGGAAGGGACTTGCCTGCAGAGTCTTTGAGGACAAGGAGAAGTTTGCTAGTTGAAAGAGACATAGTGGGCATGACAACTAGGGTAACCACAATTCAGAGAGCATGGAGCAAGACATAGCAAGCTAGACTTTGGGTGGGGTGCTTGAGTGGGGATAGTGGAGAGAAACAAGGTGGGAGGTCCTGCCAAATGGAACTTTGAACAGTTCAATGGCAGTAAACAGGAGCCATGAGAAGGTCAAAACAGAGAGGCTACATGATCAGACTGGCATCCTAGAATGACCCTTGGGGCATTGCCTCCATTGCGCAGAACGCTTTGGCAGGGATACTGAGGAAGGGGCCGAGGGATCCAGGAGGGGTCTAGACAGAGGGTTGAGGCAGCTTCATAGATGAGACAGTGCTCAGTCTGGGCTTCAAAGAAGGAGAGAGTGGTGTCTGTCCCCCTCCTTTGACCCTGTGTCCAGCACAGACGCAGGGCTTGGGGAGGGATTCCATGTTGGTTGGGTGACCCACAAAGACATCCTTTCTTGGAGAGAGGCAGTGGAATGTTTAGTCCCCTTGCTGTGCCTAGGAGGTGCTCCATCTACACTTGCCCAGCTCTCCTTGCCCAAGGTCTCAGAGCCAGCTCCAACAGGGCCCAGCCTGAGGGGGATTCCTGCCCCTCCCGGAAGGTGGCTGATGGCCGCCAGCACATGCACCAAGTTTGCGCTCCCACTGCACCTTTCTGGAAAAGGCCCAGGGAAGGCCTTTAGCCCAACCCTCTGGTCTCTCGTTCCCTGCTGCCCAGAACCAGGGGCTTCAGTCTGGAAGCCCAGCAGAAGGCATTGAGGGCTCTGGCCAATGTGGCTTAGTTGTTTGGAGCATTGTTCCATAGCCAAAGGGTTGGAGATTCAATTCCTGGTCCGGGTACATACCTTGGTTGCGGGTTCCATCCATGGTTTGGGGGTGTGCACATGTGACCTCCAGTCACGTACAGGCACATACAGGAGGCAACTGATGGATGCTCCTCTTTGGCATCAATGTTTCTCTCTTTCCTTTCCTTTCTCTCTAAAAAAGCAATGAAAATAATGTTCTCAAGTGAGGATAGAGAAGGAGGAGGAGGAGGAGAAGAAGCCACTGAGGTCACCCTCATCTCTGGGGGGACAGCAGATCCAAGGTGTTTGTTCTCTCAGAAAGGCTCCCTCTGGAATCTTTTCAGTGGTGCCCTCCTGAGAACTCAGGTGGGGGTGAGGGAGGAATGGGAGAGGCGCAGGTGTCATCTGCATCAAACACACACACACACACACACACACACACACACACACACACACACTGTTCACAACATGTGACAGCTTTGAAGAATTTCAGACATATAGGCTACAGACATCCTCCAGGATTCTATTTACATCAAGCTCAGAAATGAGCACAAGTCTGTGGTGAGAGAAGTCAGAAGAGTGATTATTGTGGGTGGGACAGTAGTGACTGGAAGAAGGTGTAAAGAAGATTTTGGGGGACCTGGGAGAGTTCAGCTTGTATATGCTGATCTGGGTGCTGTCAGAACAAATGTGTCCAGTTTGTGAAAATTCACATTTGATTTGATGAATGTTAATATATGATTTGTACAATTCTGTATATAAATAATATAATACTATGATGAAAAAGTTCAAAAAATTAGGGGCAGTACTTTAATATATAGATAAAGATAGATATGTATGTATATACAAATCTATGCCTCTATCATCTATCTCTCTATCATTTATCTCTGTGTAGCTATATATTTAGGAGAATTTGGCAAATGCTTTTCCTTGAAATAGGTTCTCTGCTGCAGGGAGGATGGAGGAAGGTATGGACTTATGGAGTAGGTCCCCTCACAGACCTGCACCCTGGGGAAGGGGAAGGACTCTGGGGCCCTTCCAGCTGCAGAGACAAACAGTGGCACTTGTCAGAGGGATTGATTTCATCTCCTTCTCAGTCCCTACAAGCTGGCACATGGAGACATACCAGGCTGTAAGGCCTCAGGGCCCACCTACATACTCCTGAAGAAATATTTGTTGACCAACTGCCTTCCCAACTCATAGATCATTGTCCCCCACTGGTCAGGATGCCCAGAGACAGGCTAGAGGACACACTATATTGTCCCAGCTATCAGGAACCTTTTGGAAAAAGAGCAGTTGGTATAGCCAGCCTCAATTCAGGGACAAAGCAAGAGGGACAGATGGTTGGACATTTGCATGCACAGCGTCACAGACACATGTGGACCCTCACACAACAGGCTTGGATCTGGGTGTCAGACAACCAGAGGAACAGCCAAGCCATGGGAACCAGAAAAAAAGACACACACTTAGCTTGCTGTTAAGAGGGACTCATCCTGTCCTGGAGGGCAGGGCTGGTGCTGGCACCCAGTGACCCTTTATTGCAGGACCCAAGGGAGACATTCAGGTGGAGCACTGACACACAATGGGAGAGGCAGACACACCCTCGATTGTTCTCTCGACAGTGTCTGAGTCTAGTGTGTCTTGGCTGGAAGGGGCTGGCTCCAAAGAGCCATTAGA
The DNA here is from genome assembly GCA_004026585.1 of Noctilio leporinus. NCBI lineage: Eukaryota > Metazoa > Chordata > Mammalia > Chiroptera > Noctilionidae > Noctilio > Noctilio leporinus. The sequence continues at coordinate 222,046 of PVIW01001584.1, read as the reverse complement.
GAAACCGGAGAGGATTCTGGGAGGGGTAGGGTATGTGGATAGAGTCCCAGATATGAGATCTTAATCTAGAGCCCTCTGCTCCACTAGGCTGGCTCACAAGTCCCCGTTCCCCTGACCCCAGCCACCCTCTGATGACATGAACCTTTCACTGCCCCTAGCCCTGGAGGCTGGCTGGGTCCCTCAGCTGCCTGCTTTGCTTCCCACCCCCACCTTGAAGGGTGGCCTAGAGTTGTCAGCAACCCTTGACCTCTCCCTGACCCCTCCACTGTCTCCCTCCTGCCTCCCACCCTCATCACATCCCCAGCCCTGACCTCATGTCTGCAGGGCCTGGGCCAGGGCGAGATAAGGCGGGCATTGCACGCGGCTCCCTCCTGGGTACCGACAGGAAGGGCGGGCCAGGCCGCCAGCCTCAAGAGAGTGCCCATGACTCACCAGGTGGGCAGGGCCCAGGCTGGTGTCCGGGAGGAAAAGCCACTTCCTGTGGATAAGGCCAGAGGCCCACAGTTTTTGCATTATGGTTTCTGTATTTTGGGTTTTGTTTTCAGGACTTGTTGCCCAATTCTATGTTACAAAGGTATTTTCCAACAGTTTATTCAAGCAAATTCAGTCTTTTTTCTCTTTTCCTCAATGTTTAGGGTCTGACTTGAATCCATCTGGAGTCACCTTTTGAAGAGATATGAGGTAGGGGTCCAGTTGTAATTTTGCTCCATAAAATAAGCCATTTCTAAAACCCTGCCAACAGTAGACCTGTGGTATGTTAAGCTCTGTCTTTGTGCTTGCACCTCTGCTATGTCCCCCGGGTGTCCGTTCTTGCAGCATGCAAGTATACCATGAATACTGTTTCCCTTCCAGAGACTTTGTAGGGTTGTGCTAACATCAGGCAGGGCAAGCTCTCCCTCTTGATTCCGCTTTCCACATTCACCTAGCCACTCACAAGTCTGTATTCTTCTATATATTTCAGAGGAAGTTTATCAAGTTCCTCAAAAATAACCAGTTAAACTTAAGGATTTTGGCTCAATGAAGGACCAGGGACCAAGTGAAAATTGGGAGAATGATATTATTTTGTGATTTTGAAATAAGAAGGAGCTGCGGTCTGGGATAGATACAGGGAATGCCTGCAAATTGAGGAGGAAAAGACAGCAAAACCAGCAGAAAAAATGGGTGAAGAGCATGAATTGGCAGTTTGCAGAGGAAAAAAAAAAATTAAACAATTAGAGAGGGTAGGAAGAGAGACTCAAACTTACTTATAATCAGAGAAATGCAAATTAAAACAATAATGTGATATTGGTGACGACCCATCTGATTGCCGGGCATTAGAGAGCAGGGTAACACCAGGTTTTGGCAGGATTGCAGCGGAGCCGCCTGCTGGAGTCCTGCCTCGAAGTGCTTTGTTACCTTAAAACCCCACTCACCTGGTTTTCTCCTCAAGGCTCTTCCACCTAGGCCAACAGGAGACTTCCATGGCTGCGTTGTTCATGGTGGCAGGGAGAGGTGTCCCCTGGGTGGCCCGCACTGGGGTGTGGATGCAAAAGGTGGCCATGCCCACCCTGAGTTTACCATGCAACAGTTCAAGGCCACAAGCCTGGAGGAGATGAGACTCTGTTGTCAGACCTTCAAATCAGAGCACTGAGTGGAAAACATTAAAAAGAAATATGGCCCATGGCCCAATTCCACTCATGTAATCAAAAATCGCCCCCCCAAAGAGTGATACACATTTTAAAATTTGAGGTAAAATTCACATCGTATTAGCCATGAACCATTTCAAAGCGTACAATCCAGCCGCATTTAGTGCATTCACCATGTTGTGCAATCGCCCCCTCTATCGAGTTCCAAGACTTGTCATTCCCCCGAAAGGAAACCCGGGCCCATTAAGCAGTCATTTGTTGTCCACATTTTACAAGAACACACACAAATGAAAGGACATGCACTGGAACAGATGCCCATTGTGGGGAGGGGAATGAGACCAAAATGGACCATGGAAGAACTGATAAAGAGATTTAAAAAATAAAATATAAGCTGGAGGTTCAGATTCTCACCACTCCACGCACTCAGGGATCAGAGACTCTGGCAGAGAAAGACCTGGGGCCCCCCACCATCCCCTCCTTTCCTGGCACTGGGTAGGAGAACAGGCTGAAGGTGGAAGCTGGAGCTGGGAAGGAGATGGTACGGAGAAAGCAGGCAGGAAGATGAGGTGGAAGCTGTGGGCATGGATGGCAGCAGGGTTGGACCCCTTGGGGGTGAACCATGTGGTATGCTGCTGTTGGGGTGGAAAGAGTGAGAACCTGAGGGCCGTGTCAGGTTACATTCTCTGCTGGTCCCCAGCTCCAGGGCAGGGCAGAGCAGGGCCTCATTTTCTGAACAAGAAACCCAGACATGTGGTTTGCCAGAGGCCCTTTTATTTTTTGATTTGAGAATTTATTTATATGAAAAGTCTTACCAAGGTATAAACATTCTGGGCCTTTGCACATGCTGCAGACTTAGCTGGAATGTTCCCTCCAAGGCCCCCTCCTGCTCTGTGTCCGCCTGGTGAACTCCAGCCGTTCTTCCAGGCATCTTTCAGGATGCTTTCTCTGACCAATGTCTATCCCCCACCCCACCTAGGGGAAGTCACTTTCTCCTCGGGGGACTCGCAGCCCCTCACTTGAAGATCACCCTCCATTTCCATGTCAGCCTTTTTCCACTCCACTTGGAGGGCTTTCTCCAGGGGATGAGGCTGCCTTGTTCTTTTTTCCCAGGCAGCCGGTACTCCATGGAGCTCAGTGAATATCAGGTGCACGGATGACTCATGGACATTTAGTGACACCTGCGAGGGCTCAGGTTGAGGCAGGGGTTGTCTTCCCAACACCGAATCACTGGGCTTTGAATTGAGATGGTCTCTAGGACCCTCCTCACTTCTCAGCAAACCCAGGAGGCTGGAATAAGCTATTCTCTGCTGCCAGAGACCCACAGGCCTGGGCCTGTGATGGAGAGCCCTGGCCCTGGGCATTGGGTGTTCACTGAACATGGTCAGTCAACACCCCAGACCCCAGAGGGCAGAGGGGAGACTGGGGAAAATCAGGCTGCCTCCTCATGGGTCTTAGTGACTGGGCCCAGGGTGCTTCCTTCCATCCCAGCTGCCCCAGGCTTGGCCAAAAGGGTGAAGACACCATGGGCAGCCTGCCTGCTATCCCCAAGGTCACATGGGGGCTGCTACACTTGTGTCTCAGCAATGGGACCACTTTTTGACCCTCCAACAGGGCCAAGGGACACTCCTGGAGGCTTCGAAGACCCTCTCTCTGAGTGGGGCAGTGTTCCCAGACAAGGGGCCCGTCTGGGTCAGTCTGGGGGACCTGTTTGAGCCTCCAGTTGGGGAATGTGAGGGAGAGAAAGGATTTTTAAAATGTGTGTACTTTGATTTTCTGTGATATCAGCTCCCAAAGTCACTGCTCCCCTCCTGGCTTGGCAGCACTGCCCGCCTTATGCTGTTGACCTTGGCTTTGGGTTTGCGGGGGCTGGAGCTCTCACACCATAAATTCCTGTCTTCTAGGAATCCAGCCTGGGAAAGAAAGGAAACACGGAGGAGAATATTTGATTAACATTTTTCCAACGTGACCACATCACAGAGACGTGTGGCCGGAATTCTCACCCTGGACTGGGCGGGGTAGCACTCCAGCTCGTGCCCAGCTGTGGGGAGGGTGCGCTGGGCTGAAGTCAGAGTGGGGTCTGGGCCAGCATTGCCCCTCAAGGTGGAGGGTTCTTGAATGGGAGCTGGTCCATGTCTGTTACCTGGAGCTTGACTGCCTGGCTGAGCTCACCTTTGACTTCAGTGGCTCCAGGGGCTGTACCTGAGCTTGGGGTGGACCTTGGGGTATCTGACCTGTTTTCACCATCTGCTCCCCACCCTGGGGACTCAGATCTGGCTCAGAGTCCGCAAGGGCCTCAGACCCCAGCCCCAGACTGATTCTGGACTTTCCTTACCACTGGGCTCACAGAAATTCTTCCTTCACTGTCCCCAAGCTCTGAGCCCTCATCTGCAGCCTGGAGACAGTTCGATCCGATTGTCTCCAACTTCACCAAGCCTGTGGCTGTCAGTCTGTCCTCCTCCTCGTTGATGAAAGAGAGGCCACCTTGACCTAGGCGCAGTTCACCTATACCAGGCTGCCCGCCCCTCTGCCTGCTTGATTCCTCAGCCCATCCACCACCTTCGTTTATAACACTTCCCATTTTTTGGTCCCTTCTCCTTGGTATTAAACATTCCATGGACAACAGAAAAAGAGAACCCTCCTTGACACCCACTTTCATCCCTGGCACCCTAGCCAAACTCTCCAAAAAGCTGTCCACACAGTTGTTTCTGCTCCTCACCCCTCTCTCACCCCTCAGCCCCCTCTGTCAGCGGCCCCCCACCATGGTGCCCAAATGGCCCTCTCTGAGGTCAGCGGTGACCCCACAGAGTTCAAACAGCACTGCCGCAGCCTTCAACTTATTCGCCATCTCAGCAGCTTTCAACAACACTGGACCACCCAGACTCCAAGGTCTAGGTCCTAGGAACTCACTCTGTCCTCCTCAGTCCACACTGGCAGTGTCATCTCTGCCTGGCTGTCCCCAGTGCACCTCAGCCTCAGCAGTTCAAACCTAGACTTGTCTTTTTCCCTCAAACTGCTCGCCCTGTGGTGCTCACGGCCCAGAGAATTGCACTGTCCTTGTTGCTCACACCCGGGTCATTTTCCACACTTTCCTCTTCCTCCCCACCTGAGGCCCAACCCATCACTGTGCCCTGGAAGTCTTACCACATGAGTATCTCATCTGCGCCCACTTCTCTATTTCCACCTCATTGCCACCCCCATCACTATCTCAGCACTGTCTTTTTGCCTCCACCCACCCTCGTGTAAATCCCCTTGCCACCTCACCACATCCCATCACTCCCCCAAACCATCATTACCCCATCACCCCGCACATCATCCTATCCCCACCCTATTACTACCACCCTCCTTCCCGCTCCACTCCCCACAGCCTGCTGCTCCAGTCCAAGCTGCCATCAGTTTTTGTCTGATTTACTGGGCTTGCATTCCAACTCATCTATCCTCCTCCACCCCTGCCCCCTTCTAATCCAGCCTGATCTTTTAAAAATGCCAGTCATATCATGTCACTTGCCTAAAAGCCACAACTTCCCACTACCTGTAGGATAACATAAGCAATCCTTTTCATGCGCACAGGGCCCTGTGTTTTCTGGCTCCAGCCTCTGGCACTGATTTCACAGTGGTCTCTTGCTCTAACTCTGCCCCAGGCGGAGTTTACTGTGTTCCTCTCTCAGCAGGGTTTAGGCAACCCTCTCCCTGGAGCCCCCTACCTCACCTACCCCCAACCATGAAGTCTGTTCATCCACCAGCTTAGCACAGACATCACCTTCTCCACTGGGGTCCCCTGCTGGACTGCCATGGGATCAGAGGAGCACAAATCACATGAGTCATAATTTGTTGGCTCTCTGACCTCAAGTTTAGAAGTCCCCTAGGAGTAGAGACTAGGTGCCCACCACTCCTTTTCCTGGTCCGAGCACATGGCAGTCACTTAAAAGCATTTTTAGAATTTCTGAATGAACATAAAGAGATGGCTAGACTGTGCATAGGTCCCCCACCAGACTGTCAGCTCCGGGCAAGTGGGCCCCTGACTTAATCCCCTTTGTGTTCCCAGGGACCAGGAGAAGAGCAAGTACAGAGCAGAGGACATGAGGGTTGGCTGACCTAATGCACTAATAAATAGCAGAGGTGACAGTGGGGCCAATGAGGAGGAGCTACTCTCCCATGAGTGGGGCCTGATGGACACAGAGTGGTGGGCAGGGAGAGAGAGAATCCAGATACTTGAGTATTTCTCCGTACAAAGACTAGGAGGTGAAATGGGAAATGGCAGCAGGCCTGGCGCTGTCTGGGGAGAGGGAGAGTGGGCTGGGAGTGCTGGGAATACTCTAGTGAGGAAAGAGATTCACAGTGCAATGGCATGGAGAGGGCCCTCATTTGACAAAGGTGCTCTGAGGCCGAGAAGGTTGGCAGTTTCCCCAGGGTCACATAGTGGTGGGTTGCAGAGCTAAACTCTGGACCAGGACCCTGGCTTCAGGTCATAGGCTTAGTCCCCAGAAGATTTTGGTTTTGCCTTCACTTCTTATGCTCATGTCATCACCCCTGGAAGCCCACCTGGCTCTCTTGCAACCTCTTTTCTCCTCCACAACCTCTCAAAATCTCCCCAACCCCACTCAACTCTTCAAAGTTGACTCTACCTTGGACTCACATTCTCTTGAACCTAATAACCATTTCACCCTCTCCAACCAGGCCCTGCTCACCATGCACTCGACTCTTGACCCCTCTGTAGTGTTTGCTTCCATTTCTGTAGGTCTCACAGGCCATCCCTTCCTGTCCCTGTTGTCACTCATATCCTGTACCAGAATTAACTGCCAGTCTCCCCCCACCACCATTTGTAAGTGAAGGTAGCACCTACTGAAATGTGAGCAGGGAGGGAGGAGTTGCAGAGCTTTTTTTCTTAGAAACCACCAAATGATCCTATACTTCATCTGGAAAAAAGAAACAATTATTTTTTTTTAGAAACTCAGGACAAGAAGAGAAATGAAATGAAATAAGATCCTTCACATATTAGTAATAAGAGCAGCATTTATAGTGCACCCACTGTGTGTCGGGCAGGGGCTGAGTGCCTCACAGGCATTATCTCACCGCACACTCACTACATCCCTGTGTGAGATTGTCACTGGGGAAGTCTCCACCTCCACCTCCATCTCATATTTCTATGTGAGGGGGCTTCAGCTAGAGGACATTCCTGTCCTCCCTTCAATCTTGTTTCTCCTCCCCTAGGGCCACCTGTATTTACTGTTGTACTCTACAGTTATTTTATGGGGAAGACTGCCTGGCAGTAGTGGAAGGAAGACCTGGGGTTTCTGGCACTTCCTATGACAGGTCCAAGTGTATCTAAGTCAGAGATGAAGGAAAGATGTCCACTAGGCTTTGTTTCTTGGTTTGTTTGTCCAATCATCATACCTTTTATTTCTTTTTCTTGCCTTATTGCAATGGCTAGGCCATCCAGTACAATGTTGAGTAGTGGAGGTAGTGGATGGAAATGCACAATAATAAGGTTGATATTTATCCTTGTCTAACTGATTCCTAGTCTCTCTCAGCTTATTCTGAAGTTGTGAAGGAAATGTCTTTTATAGGCTCCCTAATACTCCATTTTACAGATGAGAAACTGTGAGGTAATTTGCCCAAGGTCACACGTTTATTAAATGGCAAAGTTCCCATATAAATCCCAGTCAGTTTGACTTCAAAGGTAATAATATTAACTACTATACTATAAAGCCTTCAATAAAAACATGTTCTAAAATAACAATAAGTTAACAGTGTGGTCAGAAATACAAACCTTTGGAATAGATACAAGGAGCAATTATATATAAGAACCGATTATATATAAAATGCAATACGTGATAAAAATAAATATTATAAAATGAAGAGTCAGCAATTCGGAGTGAAAGAAGATTCATTAATACTATATTTAACACTAAAATTGTCTTCAGACAGATGAAAGAGTTAAAACATATAAATAAGTAATAAAATTCTACAGTAGCTAGTAGGAAATACCGAAGTCTTTTTTGCCCACTAGAAAAGCATTTATAAGTTTTCCTTAACATTTCTTAAACTTCCTGAGGGGTTCATAAGTTTCCAAGCAATTGAAGAAATCATAAGGAAAAGATGAATGCTTGTAATTTTAAGATAGGAGTGTGGGAGGCAGGGACAGGATCCTAGCAGGGACAGTGGGGATGAAGCCACAATGGCCAGCAGTGGAAATGATCCTTGAAGACCAAGAAATAGACACCAACACACTGCTGCCACTTTGCCGGTGCCCAGAATCCCCTGGCAGCCCTTGGAGATTCATGCAGGCCATGCCCCCAAGGCACACTTACATCTTTAGTTGTGCACTAGATGCCTGGTTTACATTCACACACTCTTTCTTGCATTTTCAGGCACATCTTCCCCTGGCTTCACACACCCCATTGTTCTCCTGCAAAGTGCTTCCTTGGGGGGTTGCTGAGATGTCTGTGCACATGTAGGCATGTGCCAACTCACTGGGAAGATACAGCCAGTGGCTGGGCACAGGCCAGGACACCATCTGTCGACACAGCCTGGGCCTCTTTGGGTGGCCAACTCTCTCCAGAGCGTGGCAGCTGAGGGTCCTGCCAGAACCCACCAGACAGATGAGGCCTGAGGCCGACCCAGACTGGCCCAGGAGGAGCCCAGGGCCCAACTCACCCGCCAATCTGCTCCAGCCCCTGCTGCCTTCCCCCTTAGCCCCCACCAGGGACCCCCGTCCAATCCAAGCCAGACTGCATGCACATCTGCACCTGCTCTGAGCCCTGTCTGCAGGCCCTGAAAGGCAAGTGGTATGTTTCAGGCAAGGATGCAGGTGTTGCTTGCCATTTCTTCACTGCAGGTTCACCTGTGTTCCCCAAGCCCACCTGTGCAGGCTGGGAGGCGGCTCCATGACCTTTTCAAGTCTGCAGGGAGCAGTGCTGCCCTCCATCTCTGCTCCCGGGGTCTGCTGTTGCCCACCAAGCCCCTCACTGCCGTCCGCCCTCCTGCACTTGGTCCAGCCCCACCGTCTCCAACAGCTGCCTGAGTTCACCCCACACCCCCGGACTCAGAACTTCCTCCTAGAACTTGAATTCTAGCCCAGGCTCTATCTGGAGCTTGGTTGAGCCCTTGTCCCATCTGTAGGCCAGACCCCCTTCTCCACCTCCAGGGATTTCAGCCCGAGCTGAGCAGAGCCCCTGGAACAGAGTAGGCTGGCAATCAACATTTGCCAAATGGGTAAATTCCTTAACAATCTCTTCAAATAGTCCATTAAGCTCCTTGATCCACCCCCTCTGCCTTGTTCTTGGAGTGGGCTGCTTTGGGCCAAAAGGTGAGAACTTGCCTGATGCAACCCGTTCCTGCCTCCCTCCCCTTTGTCAAACGTGCTCCCCATTTGCCTCTCCCTTCCCTGGGAGGGTGTGTCCTTTCCAATGTGAAGTGCCTCCTGCTGGACACCCAGAGCAAGGTCCTAGCACCGCAAGGTAGCTTAGATGGCACCCTTTCTGTGGTCTTGGGGTTTTCTGCAGGCCTGGCTCATGCTGGGTTGTAGCCACTTTATTCCACTAACCAACCTGGAACCTTCCACCTGGTCCCTTCTGCGCTGGGAATCCTCGTGTGCCCTCTGAGAGTGTGTATTTATTTCATTCTCAGGGCTTGACCGATGTCGTTGCTGGGCTGCTCAAGTCCCCTGCAGAGGTGGGATCTCCGAGCCGGGAGAGGTGTACTAACACTGCAAAGAATGCCCAACGCACACCCCACTCCCACTTTCTCTGCCAGCCCTCACTTCCCCGGCCTGTCATCCTGCAATCTTGTTCAAAATAAATGAGGCAATGAGGTAGAGTCAGTGTTACTCTGAACTTTACAAAGGTTGTTACAGAAAGCAGGACCCATGTATCTGGATGTACCGCTGGGCCTCTCAGCTTCACCCTGCGGTGACCGCTCCAAAAAGCAGGGCCTTCCTGACTCTGGCCTTCAAGAGCAACTGAGCCCTGAATCCCAGCATGCGATGCCCTGCTGGGCTGTACCCACAATGGGATGGAGAGCTCTGGGAAGCAGCCAAGTGTTGGGAAGACACAACTACTCACCAGTGGCATCCCCAACAATTGGCTGGGCTATGTGTCCCCAAACTGGGAGGCACCCCTCTTACAAGGGACAAGGCTACAAGTGAGGTTTAGGCTTCTTTTGGGCTTCAAATGCAGTGACTTTTTCAGGGATTTTCCCCAAAACTTCAATTTCATGACCCTTTGCTCCTGCCCCTGGCTGGACAAGGAGTCAGCTCTTGGGCACCCAGTCTGCTTGTTGCTTAATTTGAAGCCTTTGTGGCGGGAAGAACATGTTTTTAAAACATACACACACAAAACCCATCCTGTCTGAACTGAACATTTTCTCCTGCTTGTTCAACACCACCATTTACATTCCTGGGCCAGTCGGCAGCCAAGATATTTATAGCACTGCACTGGCACTCCATCTTGCCTAATTGGCGCAGCCTGACAGGGCCCCCATCCGTCATGGTAAGTGGGCCTTTCACCAGCCTCCAGCAGGCTCTCAGCCGACCCGGACATTCCCAGGCCTGGGGGGAGGATGCCCCTCCCAGCCTGCTCCGGGAGCCCCTCTCTGGACTGCCCAGCCCAAGGTGACCGGGGGTCCCTGGCAGCATCTCTCCAGACATTCCCAGGCCTCTACACTGCCTTCAAGCTTCCTGCTATCCCTCACTCCATCCTTCTAACTTGAAAAGGTAGCCTTGTCACTCCACTGCCTAATGGCTTCATGGGTTCGCTTCCCCGCAGGATGAAGCCTCAACTCCTTCATCAACCCTGAAAAAACCATCACTGTCTACCCCATGACTCCTCCGGCCTGCTCTCTCTTTCTCCATTTTGGCCACATTGAGCTAGCTACATGCCATTTCCCACAAGGGAAGATGTGCTCCAGGCTTTTGTATGGACTCTTCCCTCTGCCTGGCATACTTCCCACCCCCTGTCAGCCTGCTTCACCTCTGCTCCTACTCTGGGATCTGCCTTAGATGGCCCCCCTCCTGCAGCCTGTTTGTGCTCCTCTTCCTCACCGCCTCCCCAGAAGGTCTGGGGTCTTGCCTTTGAATACCTGAGAGGTCCTGAGCCCTCTCTTCACAGCATCCAGCATGCTACATTGGATTGTCCTAGCTCAACCTTGAACTCTCCAAGGCCAAGGGCAGGGCTTCTCCTTGTCCATGGGTGGCTATGGAACAATCCTCAGCACTGCTGAGAAATCCATCGATCATTTTGTCCTTGGGGCCGAAGGACTGAATAGTTTTGTTTCCCAAATATTGTATTTTCTTCATTCCAAGCCACTGTTTTCACAACTTTGAAATTGGAATGGCATGTTATAGTTTAATTGTCATGGTTTTTAATCCTCCTTAAGGGGTCATGAACAAATGGTGCATCTTTCATTCAGTGGTCTGTAAGACTTGATGGCGTATAGCAATGGCGTTCATTACGGTGTGTTACTGAGACCTCATAGTGGTTGTAAGGTCAGACCTCTGATTTGACTGACCTGGGTTCTGGCTGTGTGATACTGGGTAATTAACTATAGCTTCTGACCCTTGGTTTCCATATCCAAAAAGTGGGAAAAAATGATGTTACCTACATCACTGGGTGGTTGAGATAATTTTATTCAAAACGAGGGAGCATTGGAAATGCTCAATACATAATAGCTGCTGCTATTATTTCCTTCAAAAAAGATTTGTGTGCTGACCAGGAGCACAGTGGTGAGCAGGTTGACATGGCTCTGCTCTCATGGATCTTACAGTTTTTGGTTGCAGAGACAAGGATAAATACATAATTATAAGTTAAGGTAAATTCCTGTAAGAAGACAAACAAGAGGTTAAGTAAGACCTGAAGGACAGACCAGCTGGGTGAAGAACTGGGGGGAAGAGCTTCCAGGCAGAGGGAACAGCATGTGCAAACATCTGATGTAAAGAGAAGACAGTGCTGGGAGAATAGAAGGAAGTGAGGTAGTGTCATGTCATGAAGGACCTCGTAGACATTTGAGGGATGTCAATTTTGCTCCAAATGCAACAGAAAACCAATGGGAGAAGGGGCAGTTTCAGCAGGAGAAAGTGGGATCTGATTTATATTTTAAGCCAATTTCTTTAGCTATGTGGGGGAGTGGGATGGAGGGGACAGAGTGGGGCCGGCAGGAGGTTGGCACTGTTGTCCAGGGGAAAGCCAGTGGTGGCTTGAACACAGTGGTGGCAGTGGGAACTGAGAGAAGTGGGTTTGGGGTTTATTTTGGAGGTAAAATTGACATGCCTTGGCAATGAATCGATGTGGGTGGTGAGGGGAGGGAAAATCCAAGGATGCCTCCCAGTTTTCTGGCCTGAGCAACTGGGTGGACGATGGTGCCATTTCCTGAGATGGGGAAGACACAGGGAGGAGCAGGTTGGGGAGGAAATCAAGAGTTTACTCTTGGACATGTTACGCTTGAGCTGTTATTTGTCTTGCTTGGCTAATTGCTGACAGAGCTCCATGGACCTCAGAGCTGTAGGGAGGCCAGAAAGAGGGGTGTCTCTAAGCCAAAAACCACCCTGCCCATGTGTGGCCCCATTACATGTTTCAAAGCTTTGAAATTGCTTGAACATCTTTTGCCCTGCCTGCACAATGCCAGAGGCCAAGGAGGCTTCCCAGCCCCTAGGAATTGCCCCAACCTCTTCATTCTACAGCAAATAAGGACCATGATCTCGTCTACCGGCTCAGTGCGGTGTCCACATTTCTGTTGGGAACCCCCACCCCCTATCCACAGTGAACTTCAGGATCTGACCTGATTCTTCCCTGTTCCCCAGCCCAGCCTCCACCTGCACATCCTGGATAAATTCTGCAGAATTCTTTAGAACTACACAAGCACCAGCTCAAATTCCATCTCTTCCATCCATATCTAACTAGTTATGAGCTGGGTGACCTAGATTAAGTGTTCTGTATCTGTAAAATGGGGTGATGACATCAATGTCCCCTCAGGGGTGCTGTGAGCATTCACTGAGCTAATGTTTGTAAGAGCTTCACACCAAAGCTGCTGGAAGTAAGTGCGTAAGTTGCTGATCTTCTTGCTTATTAATGCCTGGCCCCTCTCAAGCTCACTGTAATGCCCTGAGTCTGAAATCCACAAAGAAAATCCCTTCTTTTCCTGCCTTTCCTTCTGTGGCACCCCAACAAAGTTTTAAAGGTGGGATTCCAGACATTGTCAATCAATGGGAAGGGACTGGGTACTGAGTCACCCCTTGTTGGCAAGTGGTGGCCTCTGGAGCCTGCAGGCAGGGCTTGTCTGGTGACTGGGGTGGGAGCTGGCATTGGTCCGGGGAATGGGGGACAATGGGCCCTTGTCTTTGCTGAGCTTTCTCCTTCCAAGACACTCCAGCCCCTAGACAAATATGACCTCATTCCTCCTCAAGGCTCCAGAACAGGGGGCAGAAACAGGCCTCAAGTTGGACCCACCCACCCCATTTCACAGACTGGAAAACCAAATCACTGGGGGGGAAGAAGACAAGAGGGCCTGAATTCACACCCTTCTGGGTCATGGAGCCAGACAGATAATGGGCAAGCTCCTGGGTCTCATCAGCTGCTGTTTGATCCCAGCCCTGCCACTCACAGCTATATCCTGAACCATTTGATCTGCTTCTCTGGGCCTCAGTCTTTACATCTGACCAGGGGCCTGGCAGCTTCTTTCTGGCAGTTCTTGGTGTCCTTGGACATCATTGATGAAGGACAATGGCTCAGACTCCTTTGCCTGAAGCTCAAGTATGCATGCCCTAACCTGAGGGAGTGATTTTCCTGGCCCATAGGTTTGTTTGGTGATGGGATTAGTAGCCACCTAACTCAAGCCCTCAGGGCCCACAAATAACCCCCCACCCTCCACCTTCAGCCTGGCCTATAACAGGAACTTTTGGTAGGAATCTAGCATATCCTTCTGACCAGTTTCTTTTTTTTTTTAATTTAATTTTATTGTTGTTTTATTATATCCATCCCCTTTTTCCTTCCCTCTGTTCCCTTCCCCACCCACCCACTCACCCCCAAAGTCAATCCCACTTGTTGTCCATGTCCGTGGTTCTTCCAAGAATTACTCTTTTAAGTAATATGAATTGCAATATTACCAAACACATGCAAAAATACATTTATACCTATACATATTTTTACGCATCTTTAAAGTACTGGCCAGTTTTTAAAGGACATTTTCAGACCCTGGCCCTGCTGGCTCTCACACCCCTGCCCATGGCAGCTCTGACTTATGTTGCTGCACCCCCACCTAGTTCAGAGGGTTTTCTCTCAGCCTGGTCTCCTTCCCACCCCTGCTGGGGATGACCCCTGCACCCCATCTCCTCTCATGGTGATCCACGCAGACATGTGTGCCTCAGGTGAAAGCAGGGACCTCCATGCCAGAGAGGGTAGCTTTACTGCTGATGACCACAAGCACTTTCAAAGGTCATTTAGAACAGTCTTCAACTCACAGATGGAGAACAAGGCCTTGAACTCGTCCTGGTCCAAAATGTGGCCTCTGAGCTCCATGTCAGGGATTTTTAGGGCTGGCTGTCCCCGGGCATGTTCAATCCAGAGATGCAGGTGAGGGAGGCAAATGAGTGGGGCTGGGGCTTTCTTGGAGGTGGCCCAGGCTCTGGCCCTTCCCTTGGCCCCAGCTTCCACCACGGCTGCATTCCCAGTGAGATAAACAAGGGATCAGTGGGAGCAAAATGAATGAAGTAACGGGGAAGATATGAGCAGCCGCGCCCAGCCCCCAGCCCGCCCGCTGCTGCCGGACAAGGAGGGCTTTGGAAGAAGCCAGGCCCCCAAACCTCAGCTGGTGCCAGGCACCCCAGGAGCTCAGCCCGTGCCAAGCTTTGGCTGATCCCCGGGCTCAGGATGCAAGCCCCTCTCAGAGCCCTTGGATCCTCCCTGGGTCCTGTCCCTGTGCCCCACCCTCCTCCTTGGCCTCTCAGCCCCCCAGCCCTCACTGAGCTGGGATTATTTCAAATCCAAGCCTTGGTGATCTGGGGAACGCCTCACTTCCATATGCAAACTCACCAAGCCCCTGAGCTGTCTGCAGCAGCATGGGGTTTGCCACCCTGGGTCTGGGGTTTGGCCCAGCACAGCCCATCCACAGCTCTGGACATCTGATGAGCCTCAGCCTGTAAGTGGTGGACAGGCTGTTTCTTCCCAGGGCCTTGCCAACCACAGTGCCAGCTCCTTGCCCCTGAGCCTTTGGTCATCCTGACCTCTCTCAGAGGAGCCCTGGAACTCTGGGGATGTCTCTGGGGCCAGATGGGAGGCTGGCGCTGCTGACCCAACTTGGATACCGACCAAGATGGATACCAACTCAGGCACCTTCTCCTGCTGAGAAGCAGACAAACAACGAGTGTCAGCTGGACAGGGCTCTGCCTCCACCCGCTGGCTGTGGGGACAAGCTTCTCACTGAAGGGATTCAGGGCCTGAGCCCCAATCAGGAACCCCAGAAGCTCAGGCCCTTCCCTTCCTTGTCTTGAAAGGAAGAGGTGGGGATAAATGAGCCCTCTGCTCACTAGGAAACATGCAGAGAGCCCACCTATATCCTGAGCTAGGAGCCTAGCAGAGTTGGGGCACATGGTGGGCCCCCCAAGACCTGCCTGCCTGGCTTACCCTGGGTCTCAGCTGCTCTCTGCAGGTGGCCCCCAAACTGCCTCAGCTTTTGACCAGGCTGTCTCACACCTTCCTCAGATTTCTCTGCAACCAACCCAGCTATAGCTGTGGAGCTGCAGGCCTGGAATTGGCATTTTAACAACTCCTTAGGTGACTGAGACCACAGCTAAAGAGAAAATACTCTGGTCCTTTCAGTGTTAGCCATCGCCTCCTGGCTTCCAGTGTGTTCTGTCCTGCCTACTGAGCTTCACCCACATCCCTGGCTCCCTGGTCCTCAGGCCTTCACTCTTCCAGTGGACTTCCTGCCACCCTACCGCATGCACCCTCACTCTGACCGTGGAGAGCCACGTCTATTTCCCCAGCACACAGTAACCTGCCCTCCTCTCTGTGCTGGCCCCTCAGTCTGGAATGTTTGTTCAATAGTCTCCTTTCTACCCAAGATATTCCTGCTTGGCTCATGGACCAGCTCCAATGTCACTCCGAGAAGCCTTTCATGACCCGCACCTTGATCCTGCTACCCCTTTGTTCTGACATGTCTTGTAGCTGCACTAGTTACTCTGCGCCAACCTTGCCTCCCCTCCTGGCTGGGGTTGCATCTGATCCCCCAGCACGGAGCCAGCTGGAGACTGCTGGGAGAGCAGGGCAGAGCTGCCTGGTAGTGACACACATGTCCAGACTCAGATGTCTCAGGGGCTGCCAAAGTCCTGCTACGTACTCAGCTCTCCACTGTTTTCCAGACAACAGAGCCCCAAGAAGGGGAATTGACTTGCGCAGAATCGCTCAGCTGAGGTGGTGCTGCTGGCCCTGGGACTGACCCTTGTGATCATAGCCCCCCTGACAGGAACCATGGTCATGGACAGTGGCTTGGACAGTCTCACCCAGTCCCTAGGAGCCCCCCTGACAGGAACCATAATCATGGACAGTGGCTTGGACAGCCTCTCTCACCCAGTTCCTAGGCCCTAGACTGGCCTCAATGGGACACAGTGCAAGAAGAAAAAGAAAACTTCTGAGATCAAGGGCTTGCCCAGAGCAGAGGCCCAGGGCCAGGACCTGGGTACCACAGGCCAGAATGGGAGTGGGGCACGTAGGCGCCCAGGGCGCAGAGTGGCCCTGCACGCGGTTCAGGTGAACACCGGTGGTGAGAGTTTCCAGCTGTCGCCCAGAGGCCCCTGGCCAACAGTCCATTTGCCCCAGGGGCCACTGGTCCCCAAGGTCATTCCCCAGAGGGTCCAGGCAGGGGCTGGATCTCTGAGCTGATGCTAAATGCAGCCGATCCAGCAGACAGACGTGGGAGGCGCCCTGAAGAGGCCAACGCTCTTTGAGCAGAGCAGCGATGAGGTGACCCCTGACTCCTTGCCAGGAAGCCACTTAGCAGCAGCCGCTGGCGCACTGGAGACACCCAATCTGTCAGCATGGGCCACGTGACAGGCTGGTGTCCAGCCATGGCCTTGAGGGGAGCCGCCAGAGGGGCCAACGCTGTTCCAGGCCCTGGCTTGGAGGAAGGAGAGGGCTGAGGTCACCATCCTGGGGGAGCCACCTTGATAGTTTCAGTCCTCGAAGCTAGATTTAATTTTTTACGGTAAAAACATTATT
The DNA here is from genome assembly GCA_004026585.1 of Noctilio leporinus. Classification (NCBI taxonomy): domain Eukaryota; kingdom Metazoa; phylum Chordata; class Mammalia; order Chiroptera; family Noctilionidae; genus Noctilio; species Noctilio leporinus. The sequence goes on along the minus strand of PVIW01001584.1, from coordinate 205,218 downwards.
TTTTAATCTATGGGTTTTAAAGAGAAAGAGAAACACCAATTTGTTGTTTCACTTCTCTGTGCTGTCATTGGTTGCTTGTTGCAAGTGCCCTGACCAGGGACGGCACCCGCACTGAGACAGCCCTGGAAACAGCTGAGCCTCCAGGCCAGGGCCTCAGGGCCAGCGTTACCTGCAGTCCTGCATCCGCACCTTCTGCATTCTCTGTCCAAGGAAGCCCTTGCAGGTTTGCCCTGGGTGCCAAGGTCAAGGTTCCAGACTGACTCAGCCACTTACCAACCGGTTAGGGGTGGTGGGCAGGTCTCCTCACCGCTGACCTTCACTTTCCATCTCCATACAATGGACTAAAAATGCAGGGTGATATGACCAAGTAATGCATGTGAGCTACCTGTGGCAGCAGGGCAGGAGGAAAGAGGAGTTGAGGTGTTTATCCCCAGCTCTCTTCATGCCTGGTCAGTTCTGCCAGTGGCTGTTCCTCTGGGCTCTCAGCTGCTGGGGTGGGGTTGGAGGGTCCCTGTTGTATGGCCCCATCCAACTCTTGCTGAGCCCAGGTAACACCTTCCCTTCCTGGTCCTCTTCAGGCAGATCACAAGTGGGCCTTATTCCCTCTTCTTGGCTCCTTTGCCCAGTCCATTCCCCCACCTCTGTCCTTATGTACTCCCTTACTTAAAGTCCCTTCTGTTAATTTCTTTGGTTATATCCTGCTGAGACCCTCCTGAAACAGTGAGTGCACCACAGGATCTGGTGCCTAAGGGGCTGTTTGACAAATGAGGCAAACCCCCAGCAACTTGCCCATATCCGCAAAGCTGGGGAACAGGTCCTTCAGCTTCAGACCTCCCAACATCACCCCCACCCTCCCCGCAGTTGGCTGGTTTCAACCAGAGGCCCAGGCTTTTTCCTTTTCTCTTCACCAACTGCACAGCCTTGCCCACAGGCCCAGGCTCCTGCCTCAGTTTCCCCACCAGGATAAAAGTCTAGACTGAACTCCCACTTCCTTGGCCCAGGCCCTCTCATGCTGGCATTTCCTCTCCCCACTCTTCCCTAGGAAGTCAGTTGTGTCTACTAATGAGTGGCCTGACCCTTTCTCCTTATCCCCGCCCCCCTGCCTTGGGCCAGGTGCATCACTAGGTGGGCCCAATGAACTGTCCCCTGCAGCCACCCCACCTCTACTCTATGCTTCACCTAAGTCTTGCCTGATTTGTCTTACCCCTGAACAGTGCTCTGGGACTTCCATAGCCTCGTCCTGGTAGGCCCCAAAGCCTGCCTGGTGAGTGTGTGTTCAGCTCCACCCACCTCCAGATCCCTCGTGAGCGTGAGCACCATAGGCTCACATCTGGAGAGGCAAATGGGGTGAGCCACAGAAGCCTTGATGCCAAGCTGAGGGGCTCGGGCCTTAGCTTAAAGGGAGTTGCTTCACTTTATATATCCTAGATGTAAGTTCTTTATCAGATTTATGTATTACAAATATCTTTTCCTAGTCTATGACTTGCCTTTAGATTTCTTAATGGTATGTTTTCCTACTTTTCTATCTTTTTATATTGAAAACAATTAAATATACAGATCTTAAGTATACAGTTTAATTTGTTTTGAAAAAATGCATACATTACAAACTTACAACTGATAAACAGGTCCCAAAGATTTAATGCACAGTATATTGAATATAAAGAACAGCATCATATTATAATCATCAAACTTGCTAAGAATCTACACCTTAATGATTCCAACCACAAAAAAGAAATGATTATTATGTGGTGTACAAAGGTGCTAACTATTCATACAATAGCAATCATATTATAATACATGAATGCATCAAATTAACATGTTGTACATCTTAAATTTACAAGGTGTTATGTAGTCAGATATATTTAAATGAAAAAACTTTTAAAAAGAAAAGAAAAATAAATACACTAATGTAACCCACATCCCTCTGAGGATATAGAACATTTCCATCACTCCAGAAAGTCCCCTTGTGCCCTTTCCCCATCACTCAGCAACTCTGATGATTTTGTTTGTTTGTTTCTGTTTTATTAAATTTATTGGGTTGACATTGGTTAACAAAAGTGTAAGGTTTCACTGTATTGTGTGTTCACCACCCCAAGTCAAGTCTCTGTCCATCATCATTTATGCCTCTATTCCCTCCTTTACCACGCCCCCCCACCAGCCAGCAATCACCACACTCTTGTCCGTGTCTGTGAGTTTTTTCTCTTTTTTACTAAAGCCCTCTACCCTGTCTCAATATGATTTGTATCACATTTTTATTCTACATTTAGAGGTGTCTTGTTTTTGTAGTTTTCTTCCTAGCCCCTAAGTTATAAAGATACTCTCCTACAACTTCTTCACAGTTTTAGTTTTCATATTTAGGTTTATAATACATCTTGTGTGTGGTGTGAGGTAGGGATCAAGGTTGATTTTTTTCCCCATATATAGCCAGGTGCTCCAGCAGGTTTATTGCATAAAATTGCATCCATGCCTTTGTTGTGAATCAAGTGACTGCATATGCAACTTCTGTTTCTAGACTTTATTCTGTTCCATTTGGATTCCTTTCTACCAGCAATTAAACATTCCTAAATCACTCCCTGCCTGAAAATCCCTAACCTTTTCTTAATTCCACACTCTTTTCCACTTCAAAGCAAAGTTTTCTTTTTTAAGAGTACACTGTTTCCACTCCTTACCTCCCACTTTTTCCATAATCCCCTCTGGTCTGGTTTCTGTCATCCCTATTCCATCAAAACAGCTTCTTCCATGTTCCTGATGGCCTTAATGTAGCCACAGCATTTGACATTAGTTTCAACTTTCTACTCTATGAATCCATTTTCTCTTTTCTTCTATGACCCACTCTCTTGATTTTCTGCCTATCTCTTCTTCAGCTGTTCATAGTCTCTCACTACTCTCCTTTCCCATCTCTTTTCTTTAATTTTTACTTATTGATTTCAGAGACAGAGAAAGGGGAGGGAGAAGAGGTCAGGGGTATATAGATTTGTTGTTTCCATTTATTTATGCATTGATTGTTTCCTTTTCCATTTCTTCAAGTTGGAGCTCCTTGAAACTTACTCCCAAATCCTGTTCTCTCCCATGTGCCAATCTGTGCTCTGGGGAGCTCCTCTCTTCGCAGGACTTTATTTACCATCTGTGGTGAGGGTTACCCACAGAGGGTTACCTACTCTGGCTGGATGGTAGAGTGCCCTGGGAATTTTAGAAAACTTCCAGTGCTTAGCAGAATCCTCAGATATTCTATTGATTAAGGGGTGAGAACCAGGCATCAATATTTTAAAAAGGCTTTTAGTTTTCATTCCAATATGGAGCCAACATTAAGAAACACTGGGAAAGACACTGGTGACTCTCAAATCATTCACTACAGTGTGTCTGTCCCCACACTTTGTCCCCAGCACCAGACTTAGCATTGCTAAGTCTGAAGCATTCCCACCTTTCTCTCCTTTACAAACCTGAACCCAGTAGCATATACTTGAGCTGGGGATTATTTTTGATTCTCAACTTCCTCAGAATCCTCAGATCTAGCCAAGTACCTTCTAAATTCCTCTGGAGACAACCCACTTTTCTCTCACCTAGTGTTTACTTCAAGCTGGACATCAGGGTCACAGCGGTGAATAAGACAGACTTCATTGTTGCCTTTATGGGACTTCAATGTAACAAAGGGTGAGTGAGTGTGGGAGTGAGTGAGAGAATAAATGATCATGTGTTAATATTTCATCTCCTATCTGTGGTCATAAACATCAATAACCTCATGGCTCCTCCCTTGTTGCTTGCTGTATTTGTATGTTGGTTTGTTTTATATATTTATTGAGGTTCAGTGACATACATTAACAGCAACTATCTAAAATGTACCATTTGATATATTTTGACATATATATACACTCATAAAATCATCATCAATTTTATGATAATGAAGGCATCCATGCATCACCCCCAAAAGTTTCTCCTGCCCCTTAGGAATCCCTCCAGCCTCCCATTATATCCCTCAGACAGCTCACTATCGATTTGTTTGCATTTTCTAGGACTTTCTATACTCTTTGGGAGGTCTGGCTTCTTTCTTTCAGAATGATTATTTTGAGATGCATCTATGTTGTAGCATGTGTCAATAGTTTACTCTTTTTTATTGCTGAGTTGTGGTCCACTGTACAATATACCTCAATCCATTTAGCCATTCACCTACTGATGGACATTTTCAGTTTTGGGCTCTTACAAAACCCTCTTATTCATAGGGTTGCTATGAATATTCATGCATTGTGTTTTCTTGTGTGTGTAGATAGATATTTTTAAATTAATTTTATTTATTATTGTTGTATTACAATTATTTCATCCCCCCCCCCCATTGCTCTCCCCTCTCTCCCCATTAGATAGATATTTTCATTTCTCTTGGGAAATACCTAGAAGTGGAATAGCTGGGTCATGTGACAGGTACACGTTTAGCATTTTAAGGAACTGCCATGCTGTTTTCCAAAGTGGTTGCCCATTTTACACTCCACACTCTCAACTGGGTTGAGAGTCCCAGTTTTTTGCCTGTTTTTATATCTAAAATTTCTTCATACAAGTACTTTGTTGGATATATGTTTTACAAAAATTTTAGTTTGTGTCTTGCCTTTATCATTTCCTTAATAGTGTCTGAGAAGAACTAAAGTTTTTCATTTCAAATTTTAAAAAATAAATAAATAAATAAATAATAAAAGTTTAAAAAAAATTGGTTTTCATTTCATTTCATTTCATTTTATTTTTTAAAGATTTTATTTATTATTTTCAGAGAGAAGGGCAGAGAGGAAGAATGGGAGAGAAGCATCAATGTATGGGTATGTTTCACCTGACTCCAGCTAAGGACCTGACTGGAGACCTGGATTGCAACCTGGTTATATGCCCTGACTGGGAATCAAACCAGAGACCTTTTGATTCACAAGCTGGTGCCATTCCACTGAGCCACACCAGCCAGGGGTTAAAGTTTTTCATTTTAATGAAATCCAATTTATTATTAATTTTTTTCTCTAATTGTTTGTGTTTTTTGTATTGTATGTCAGAATTATTTGCCAAACCCAAGGTAATTAAGGCTTTCCTCCTATGTTTTCTTCTAGAAGTTTGGCTCTTACTGTTTTGAATTAATTTTTTTGTATGGTGTGAGGAAGAGTGACTTCCACCAGCCTAACTTCTCCTCCAGTCCAGTCTCCTCACAAAAGGATAGTTTTGCCAACATGTAAACTCTTCCATGTCACTTCTGGGCTTCAGCTGCCACTGTTAAGGCAAACCCCGATCTCTCTGTGGTAGATGCCTCAACTCACAACTGGCCCCAGTCAACATCCAGCCTCTGTTCCCCTGTTTTGTGAGCACCACAAGCCATTTCTCAAACATACTGAATATCTCTTTTTTGCTTCTTGGTTTTGCACATGCTGTTCCTTCTGCCTGGAAGTACCAGTCCCACCTACCTCTGCCCTGTCACCATAAACTTTTGGTGTTTCTTGTGAGTCCTTCAGGGATTAACTAAGATACTGCCTTCTCCTCCGGGAGCCTGGGACAGAGGCATCTAGATGATGTCCCTGATCCCCCAGTCCAGCTGAACACTGCTGACCACTAGAACCATAATTATCTATTACCTGTTTTCCTCTCATCAAACTCCCTCGGGGCCAGGGCAGGCGTCCCCTCATTCAGGACCTCAGTCAAACTACTTAACAATTTATATCACCTCACTGGGACATCAACTGAAAATCAGCCTGGCCTTTATCTGGGTCATCAGTGGCACAGAGGAAGCCCAGCCTGGCTGTGGAGGGAACCACCCCTGACACCTTTCCCTCCACCTGGACATTTGGCTTCCAGGACACATTGTTCCCTTAGACGTGGGGCATGGGGGAGGCAATGTCCTTGAGAAAAGCAGGAGCTGGGCTGGAGAGGAAGAGAGGAGAGGGAAGCAGGAGCTGAGGTTTTGGCAATACAGGTTCTGGAAGTTGAGGATAAATGGTCCTAGGACTGCTGGATGGGGTGAAATCAGGGCACAGAGGGGCAGCCCCCGGTCAGGGTCTGTGGCCCCCCAGCAGCTGCTTTGTGAGGCCATGGGCGTCTGGGCAGCTACAGGGCTTTTGCACGTTTCTCCTTGCTCCGGCCAGGCAAGGGGGTGAACCTGAGGTCACCCCACGCCTCTCGCCACTTTCTCAAACAGCCGCTTACCACAGGGGACCTGGGAAGCCAAGTCAATAACGTGAAACCATAAAATATCGAAGGCGTTGAACGTTTGGACAGAGGACCAGACGCGGCAAATGGGGCCTTTTCCCAGGCAGCTCGTGTGGAACAAGCAAAACAGATTTATGAGCGTCTGGTTGAAACTGAGTTGTGGGGCGGGTGGGGTGAGGGGTGGGGGCTGGTCTGAGACAGGGATGTCTCTAGTGCTCAGAAAAGATGATAAATGGGAATTAATTGCATAGTCCCCATGATCATGATTTAAAATGCGTGAAACACTGTCTCCTCTTTAGTGTGGTTTGTTTTGGTGTCATTTGGAAAAGCATAAATGCATTTGTCGGCACTTTTACGGGCTCTCCCCAGACCTTCAACCCCTGATCCTCTGTTCTCTGAAAGGGAGCAATTGGAGAGGGATGTTGGCCTCTGTGTATGTATGGGGCTGGGTGGGCTTTGAGCCCGTCCTTGGCCAGGGCCGTGGACTCCCAGATGTAGCTGCACAGCCTGCGTCGGAGTCACAGGGTGTATCTAATTCTTGCTATAGACTCTGGGCAGACTGCGAGGCTTCAAGTGTGCATGCATCCACACACGTGCACACTCAAGATTTACTGAGAGCCAGGGTTTGGCGTAGGGAGAAAAGAGAGGCTTGGCTCTCCAAAATAATCTCCCCCTCCAGCCTCCCTTAGGGATCAGATCATTTGTGGGAGTGGGGTTTCCTGACTCACTAGGGAGTCTCCCACCTTCCTTATGACTTCCAGTACAATCCAGAAAGATGCTACGGTAGCTCCTCAAATGCCCTCAGCTGGTGTGGAACAGGTGGAAATTCTCAGGGTCCAAGGCAGACTTGGGAGGGGCAGAGATCACCTGGGCCTGGTCATGTCAGGCTCTGAGGGTCCCTAGGGGAGGCACTTGCCTACCCAAGTCAGTGGAGATGGGTTAGTCAGGGTCAGAAGGCCCAGAAGAGAGCTTCCTCCTAGGGGGTTGCATGTCCTTGGGGTGACCTGTCTTTCCCAGGACACTCCTGAGCTACCCCTGCCTTGGTCGTAACCACATCTGGTGCTAGGGGATGCCCCACGGCCATAGGAGCACAAAGGTTGCAGCTCTGAGGAAGGGAGGCCTTGGGGCAGGAGTCTTAGGCAGGTGGCCCCGGGGAACTGATGCCTGCCCAGAGCTTACAAACTTTCCAAACCTGCCTTTGGGAGCCCCAGGCTGTAGTCATCTGACTGTCACTATCAGCTTCTAGAGCTCCAATCTCAAGGAACAGGGATGTGCTTAGAAGGAGTTATACTGCATTGCCTGGTTGTCTGCACAACATAAAGAATAAGCAAGATCAACAAAGCTCCTGCCATCTTACACACCACCAGGCTCCACTGCCAGTCTGCATCAGAGCCCACAGTCCCTCTTCCTACCCCAGAGATCTTCAGTGCCCTCTGCCTCCATCTCCCTTGGCTACCTCACTCAGGACCACACGGACACACGAGCACTCCAGCCCCCTGATTTCTAGAGATGAGGGATACCAACTTTTGTATTAAACAATCCAAGCCTTGGGTCTGTAGCCAGAGCCCAGCACAGTCCTTCTAGACTCCCAAAGGCATGCTGTGAGGCCAGCGTTGACACAACCTCACTCTTACCCAAAGGAAACTGAAACCCAGGGAGGTGAATGACTTAGCCAAGGTCCACACATCTATGAAGAAGATAATCAGCCTGGAGGTCCACAGGCATCCATGTGCTTAGTTCTCCAGGCTCTGACTCTTCAGCAGAGATGAAGCAAAAACTGACAGGCTCTGGGGTGTGTGCATGTGTGTGTGTGTGCGCGCGTGCCTACCTATTCAACACCAACACGCACATATATACACAGGTGTACACAGAGTGCACACATGCCCAAGTACATATATGCACATAAGAATGCACACACATGCACACATAGCCACACATGAAAACACACGAACACATGTGCATGCATACATGTGTCCGCACACACATGTGACCCATGCTCATGAGGGACATGCCCCCTCTGCATGCAGTAGGTTCTCACCCCGTTCACCAGTCGAGCTCCCCGTCGCTCCCCAGTAGGTGGTGAACCCTCCCAATGCTGCTGTTCAATGAAATGATGGATGAGGAGCCCAAGGGCCCAAGACCTGGGCAATGGGAGAGGTCTCAGTAGGATGGCATGCAGGCCCCATCCAGACTGGGGCGTCACCGGAATAAAATCATGAGCAAACATGAGCGAGACTGTAAACATAGGCAGACAATAGGGGAGACAGGCCCTGGGGTTCCATAGTGAGCCTCCGGCCAGGCCAGAGTTTAGGCCCTGCTTGGCTCAGGGGCGGCTGAGGGGACGGCAGGCGGGGGCTGCTCTGTGCTTGGCTGGAACGGCCGTCTCGGCTGCGGCTGGCCGGTCCTGCTCTGAGTTGGCTGGAAGGCCTGGCCTCCACACAATAAACAACAGAGAAAGATAAATCGCAAATGTGTCTGGAACGGGTGGGGAGTGGGGAGAGGTACAAGGGGGTCACCAGGGGACCTGTTTCCTTCCTTGGCTGCTCCACTGCCCCCCTGATAGGAAGGCCAGCACTCCAGGGGGCTCAGTCCTGGAGCCCAGGACTGCTCGGGGGGTTGGGGTGGTGGGACCAGAAACAAGATGTATTGAGCATGCAGAGCCAAAGAGGCCCTTTGAGGCAAATTTCCACCTGGAAAATTCCAAAGTGCAAAGGCTCTGTGTGGAGTGGAAGGCCCAGTGGGTGGGGCGGGAGTCCTCAAGATAGGCCAGGGGGCCATCAGGGAGCCCACAGACCCAGCAAGCATCTGCTGCTTTGCCCCCCACCCCGACTCCAACCCCAGCCAGGGATATAGGCCAACCAGCATGTGTTCTCCCCTTTTCTAGAAAAGGAAACAGGCACATCAGCAGGGGCTTTCTCTTCCGTGCCTTCTCCCTGTGTCCCCCAACACAGAATCTCCCCCTTTCTCCAGGTGACCTCACACTCAGCAATTCCACCTGCTGACCCCACTTCTCCAACTCTACATCTGGTACAGACCCTCTTTCCCCGCCGGAAGCTGGACACCTTCACCCGCATGGCCCCTGGGCACCGAGCAGGTGCAGGCCCTCATCATGACCCCCTACTGTGGGCCTCACCTCAGTTGCCTCAGCCAGAGACCAAGGGGGCTAGGCCTGAGTTCTCCCTCCTCCCGCCTCCACCAGCCCATGAATTTCTTCTTCCCTCCTGTTCATACCCCCCACCACTTGGCAGTCCAGGCTTTCATCTCCTTTAGCCCACCCCATGGCCAGAGGGATCTGTGGGAAGTGCACATCTGACCTTCTTGCTCGCTTCCCTCGTTTGCCCATAACCAACAGGACAAAAGCCCAGTCTTAGGGTGTCCCAGGGCCCAAATGGCCTCCCACTCTTTATCCATTATTTTCCCTCCTCTGCCACTTGACACCACAGAGGAAACCTTTGGTTGGGCCTTGAATTCAGCATGCTCCCCTCACCACAAGGAGCTTCTAGAATGATCTTGAAACTCCTTCTCTCCCCTAGTCTGAGCAGGGGTCATGGCCCTGCCCCAGAAAGCTGATATGGGGTGGGAGTGGAATGGGGGAGACATGGACCTGCTATAAAAAGTAAGTTAGTCCGATGTGAAAGACACAACCATATCTGGAAAGGTTCTGAGCAGGGAGACATAGTCCTGGCCTGGCAAGTCAAGTCTGAGGGGCACTTAAGGCCTCTCTGAGAAGCTCCAATCACAGGGGCGGAGTTGGCACTTAGCCCTGGTTTCTGTGATCGGATCAGAGATGTGGCCTTTCTCTTACAAGTCCCTATTCATCAGGCCTTCCCTAAGAGGGTCAGGGGGTGTGGGCCTGGACCCAAGTCACCTTCGACACTGGGGAGGGCCTGCCAGCACAGGACACAAGCCCTCATCCGCCTGCAGGAAACCATGCCCAGGCAATGCCAGAGGGATGTGAGGCGCAGAGCCAGGCCTGATGACAGGGTTGGCCCCAGCAGCGGCTGCAGGGCCAATGGTGGGTGCACCCAATCCTGGTCCTGCTGGGTGGCTGAGGAGTACAGAGGACAGGGACTTGTGACAGCTTGTGGGCAAGAAGGGCAGGCAGGCACCCCTATCCCCCTGACTCAGGCAGCCCATCTCCCGGGGCATCTCTCTACTGCCCTTATACTCCCACAGAGCCACATCAGGATACTTGTCCATGCTTCAGGGTCTCAACTCCCTGCTTCTTTGAGGATAGGTCACAAGTGGCCCTCGTTGAACCAGAAGCTCCCCACAGAAGGAAGCAGTGAATACTAACCACCTATCAACCCAACCCCCGACTGTGTGCTTTCCCAGCTTCATTGCTTACAAAACTCTAAGGGAAAATGTTGTTGTAGGCTCAGAGATGGTAAGTGGCTTACCCATGATAGGCAGATGGAGTGTGAGAGAGCTTAAATTCAAACCCAAGCTATCTTGTGCCCCAGGCTGCCTTCAAACAGGCCTCCCTGGGGGCAGGTGCCAGGGCTTCCCCATCAAATGCCAATAACCCACGCTTCCTCTTGCTTCCCAGGTCCTGTCAGCTGCCCCCAGACCCTGAGGTTTTGAGTGTGGCTGCTAATGGCTGTCCTGCTTAAGAATGTTGTCCAATCTGTAAGGAACACCTCACCAGCATTGAAAAGATGAATGAATAAATGTGTTCCTGAGCCTCCTTTCCAGGCCAGAACCCCTGCCACAGAGAAGCAGGGTTGATTCCTGACTCAGGAGCTTTCGTTTTAGTGGGGAAGACAGTCTAAGACCTAAGTCTGCCCTGAGCATCAGTCACTGTGTCACATGAGTACACAGAAGCAAGTGGGCAGGAAGGAGCCAGCAGACCGTCCCCAAGGCCAGACGTGGAGAATTAATGGGACACTGCATGGAGAGGGAAGTGTTTTAGCCAAACCTTGTGGGAAGGACCTTTCAGGCCCAGTGCTGAGGAGGTGCTACTAAATAGTCCAGACTTTCCAGGAGCCAGTGTTTTACCTGGAAGGTGGTGGGGTGCATGGGAGCATGGATGCCTTAGGACACCAGGGGCCTTAACCAGCCCTGTAAGGAGCTGGAACTTTCTCTGCAGTCAACAGGGAGGCTGGGAAGGTATAAGGCACAGGGTGACATGGCCACCCTGACTGCTGATGGGGCTGGACAGGCAAGGAGGGCCTGGGACAAGGGGCTCTGGCAGAGGCTGGTGCAATGATTTCAGTAAGGGATAGACAGGTCTGTGCTAGAGCAATGATAATGTGGCCACCATTGGAAAATGTCAGGACTTCCTTGGGGCGTGAAGGTCTAGCAGGATAGCTTGTTGAGAAAAGACGCTCAGGAGGAGCCTGCTGAAGAGGAGAGCCTGGGGCCATCCAGGGGGGAGGTGCTTGGGTGTGTGGGCCTCACCTCTCTTTCTTTTACCTGGAAATTCCCTCCTGAAATGCTCAGTTGCTACCTGGGCTCCAGTTCCCCTCTTCCACCTCAAAAAGCTTTCTCATAGATGGAGGGTGGGCAGTGGGGCACCCCTTTGCCTGGACAGCCCAGATGGCAGGCTGGAGCCCAACCTTACCCAGAGGCAGGCCTGCAGGCCTCCTGCCTCCTGTCCAATGGGGCTGTGTGTCCACTGGCAGAGCCTAACCCCCTTGCTCGACCCTGGGGCTGACCATGGTGGACCACAGAGCTGGGCTTGCTTGTGGATGGTGCTCTGAGCATCCAAGTCCACTGACATGGGGAACTGTGCCAGGACCATGGGGAGAGAGGGCAATTGCCCTAGGAACTTGGGTGTTTTAGCCACCCTCGGTTCTAGCTGAGCAGATTCTCCACTGTGAAAAGAAGACAGTAACAACCACAGTTCCTGGTCTCTAGTGGGAACTCACTGAAGGTCAGCTCTAATGTAGGTGGTGCAGGCAGCAGCTCCACATGACTGTTGCACAGGAGAGAGGGTCTCCTGATAGACCTGTGGCCAGAAATCCTAATGTGGTTACATCACTCTCTTGTTGTCTCCTAGAGGCCTCCTCTGAAGTAGGAGGAGCACAGGATGGGAGGAAAGTCCAGGACTTCAGCCACCCTTGACCACCAGTTTTCATGCTGTTGGACAGTTTTGCTGATTGTCAGAAAAACACCACCAGCCCAGTTACAACTCTGGCCTAGCCTTTGCCTGGCCCTTCTCTCATTTTAACTGTCATGTGAATGAGTTGGATGCACTGCTTGGCTTTCAGGATTCAGGTCCTTCATGCCCACTGGCCAGGCATCTGCTCTCTTTGACCCCATGCCACGCTCCCTGCAGTCTGCAACACCAGCTCTGATTTCCTTAACTGGGGTGCTCTTCTTCTTCTCTGCTGTTCTAAGCCCTGTTAGTTTCCTTACACCCACCCCAGTGCAGCCTTTCTGAGATCCTTTCTCCTGAGCAATCCAAGCACTTCCTGCTGGTCTCACAGCCAGGCCTGGACGGCACACTTTCTCAGCCCAGCACTGCTGCCAGGGGCCCAATCTTCTCCCTTCCCCAGCCCGGACCATAGGCTCCAGAGCAAGAGCTAGGCTTTGGCATCCTATGTGCCCCTCGCAATCTGAACACATACATGCTCCCAAATCAACAGGAACTTAGAAAAGGAACCAGGAAGCTAATGGCCTTGCTTTCTAATCCCTGCTCTGTCCCTTCTAACCAGATGATCTTGGGCAATTCTCACCGCTGCCCCCACTCGTATTAGCCCTGTCACCCTCTGTAAAGTGGGGTGGCACCACCCCTGCATGCCTGGCGCACAGGTAAGATTTGAACTAGGTGCTCTCCATGGAGGATTTCAGTCAACCCTCGCAGGAGTCTTGAGAGATAGAGTCTGTTGTTGATTCCCTGTTTATAGAAGAGGAAACAAGCTTAGCAGAAGCAGTGAATGGCTTCCTCAAGGTCCCAGAGCTGGCAAGAGGTGGAGACAGGATCCACACCCAGCAGGCTGGCAGGGCCTACATGCCCTCAGGGGCTGTGGGCTCACTGTGAGTTCTGTTGAGCTCCTTGTGGAGAAAGGGAGGGTTATTCTTGCCGTTTTAAGATGAGGAAGGGGGCCCTGGCTGGTGGCACCAGTGAATAGGTGCTGGTCTGAGAACCCAAAAGTCGCTGGTTCGATTCCCCAGCCAGGGCACATAACCAGGTTGCAAGCCAGGTCTCCAGCCAGGTCTGTAGCTAGAGGCAGGTGAAAGGCAACCATACATTGATGTCCTTTCCCTCTCTGCCTCTCTCCCTTCCCCGCTCTCTCTGGAAATAAATAAATTAAAAAAAAAAAAAAGATAAGGAAGGGAGGCCTGGAGAGAGGCAGTGACTTTTGGTGGCCATAACACATCTGGCACAGCTCGAATGCTAATTCCTGCTCCATCTCTGGATTTCCTGATTTCTTTGAGATCACATGTAACAATAAGTCTCCCCCACCCCAGACCACATGAACCAGGTGGGCTTGACGGTGGGCTGCTCTCTGATTCTCAAGTGTTAGCTGCATGGTCGGCAAGCCAGTCAGCCCAGGTCTCCACCACTGGGCCACCATCACCATTCAAGACCAGAGTCCCAACACATGAGCAGACAAGCCATGAGATAGGTAGGACCTTCAGTTCTGGCTACACCTCCACATCCAGGGTCACCTCTCCAACCAGACACATTGCCTGGTTGTTAAGAAATGTCTATGATGTCAGAAGTCCAACCTGGGAGCTATGTGGGTGGCAGTGGGGGTGATGGTAGAGATGATGAAGTTGGTGGAAGTAAGAATGGAGCTGAGGTTGAAGGTGAGGATGGAGGTGAAGAGGAGGAAATTACAGGGATGATTGAAACATTGGTGGTGGTGATGGTGGTGCTGATGGTAGACCTGTGGATGGTGATGGTGATAGTGGAAGTGGATAGGATGAAGGTGAGGAAGGAGGAAATGATGGGATAGTGGAGATGGTGGTGGTGGTGATAGGGATCCTAGAGGCAGCAGTGATGGTGAAAATAATAGCCAGAGGAGAGTTGCTGAGAGTAGCTCTTGACCCAACCCCCTTCAGCAAACTAAAAGCTCCTTCAGCCATGACTTCACCAAAGGCTCAGAAACCCTCTCTGAAGAGCATTTAGCTTCAGGTAAGATAATGAACAAGAAGGGGACCCAGCTGCCTCCCTGGTATTAGCTAATGTGAGCAAGCATCAGGCATGACTCAGGCAGCTGGCCACGTAGGGGTTTCCAACTCAGTACGAGGCCCAGTGACTGGGGTGCCACATAGTTGGGACGTGGCCTGGGGAAAGGCCCTCCTCTTCCAGCAAGGAAGCAAGGCCCCAGCCACAGCCATGCAGGATAGTGAAGGCTCTACTGGCTGCAGAGCAGCCCTGAGTCCCCTGAGCCATCAAAGTGGGGAGACAGGATCCAGCAGAAAGTCTGCTCAGAATGACACCGGAGGTGGAAGGGGCACCTGGACGGCCAGCACTAGGCTAAGGTTTTGTCCTGCAGAAAGCTGTCAGAATTGAGAATGAGAGGTTGGTCTGAGGCAGAGGGGTTCAGGGGTCTTGCTAGAAGCAAGGGTGAGTGAGGCAATGGTGACAAAAAGTTTCCAGGAGTGCTTTAAGCATACATTCTGAGGCGGCCATGGGAAATCTTAGCATCTTTGGCAAAAAGTCACAAATTTCTCTTCTATTGTTGACATCAATACACAAACACAGCAGGCCCGCCATGACCAATGTTTGAGCTTTTCCATTACCCTCGGGCGGCCTGCCCATTTCCCACCCCAAGCGTAGTCCCTCGGCGCGCCCGCGTCTGGCCCCTGCCAGGACCCCAGCGAGGGGCTGGCCTGGAAGAGCTTGGCCAGGTCGCGGGCCAGCCTCCCTAGCGTGCCGCCCGGGCAGAGGGCCTTGCCAGGTGTCAGACTCAATTTCCCGACCCTTCTTGCTCAGAGAACCAAGCATCTTTTTCTCCACCCCAGCCAGGTCCTCTTAGGCCACCTCCTTGGCAGCAAGAAGACCTCTGGGGGTAGGGGGCAATCAGTCTCACCAATTCACCAGGCAGGGCAGGGTGGGGGCAGAATGCAGAAAGGTCATTTATCCATTTATTGCCCACCTCTCAGCCGGCAGCCAGCCAAAGGCAGTGTTGCCAAATGGAGCGAGGGCCGGAGGCTGCAATTGCGGGTGAAGTGGCTGGAGGTGGTGAGGCGAATGCTGGACCAGGGAGTCCGGAGACCTGGGCTCAAGCCCCCAACCCACACTGTCCTGTGGGCAAGACCAGGGCCCAGGTCTCCATTGGCAAATAAGGCGGGTGAGTAAAAGGACTTTAGAAATCCACCCCACCTTCCATCAGTCAGCAAACTTCCCTCCATAGCCAACCCATATCCCTTGCACAACTTTGCGCTCATTGTTTTTAACAAAAGTAACAGCTTTATTATGATATAATACCACATAAATCACCCATTTAAAGTTTACAATTTAATACTTTTTAGGATATTCACAGTCATATTCATCTTCAGTCGATTTAAAAATATTTTCATCGCTCTAAAAAGAGAACTTTACCTTTTAGCTATCACCACCCCACCACCCACTCCCAGGCCTTCTGGGTTCACTTTGATCTTCCACCAGCTCTAGGCAGCTACTAATCTATTGACTTCCTCTATGGACTTGCCTATTTCTGGACATTTTATGTAATCATGGCTTCTTTTTTTTAATTTTTAAAAAATTTCTTTATTTTTAGAGAGAAGGGAAGGGAGGGAGAAAGAGAGGGAGAGAAATATCAATGTATGGTTGCCTTTCCCCTGCCTCCAGCTACAGACCTGGCTGGAGCCTTGGCTTGCCACCTGGTTATGTGCCCTGACTGGGAATCGAGCCAGCAACCTTTGGGTTTGCAGGCCGGCGCCATTCCACTGAGCCACCAGCCAGGTAATTATTGTTTCTTTAGAAAGGGAGGGCACTGGGCAAACCAGATCTATTTGCTGTCCCCAAACCAGCACCTCTCCATGGCCCATCCTGCCCCAAGCCCCAAGTCTCAGGCTGCTAGAGATTTGGACTATAGAGTCTCCCTGCCCTCCAACCAGTGCTGAGTCCCATCTCGCTTTCCCTATTGGTGACTCCTGTCCTCTTCTTCCCCTCACACCCACTAGACAACCCCTCTTTCCCACAGTCCACTGTGATAGTGTCTACTTCTCAGTGCCCCTTGGGACTGCTCTAAAGTTAAAAACCCAATTAAGTCACTCTGACCCAGCACACCTTCCACCAGTCTCCATTACCCTCAGGGGTCAGTCCAAGCTTCTGCCCCAGGCATTTTAGCCTGGATCCCCCTGAATGCAGTACTTAAGCAAAGCCATGCGTTTGGGAGATGATTATAAGAGACAGGCAGGAGGAGCAGGGAAAGTTTGAAGACCACCTCTCGAAGTATGTTGTAGGCAACAGGAAACAATTCCACTGCAACCTCTGGGAACTGTACTGAATGCTTCCACATTGGTCAGAGAAACAGGGAGACAAGAGTCTCCTCTCCCTCACTACATTGCTGCCAGGTAAGTGAACCCCACCTCACATCCCCACTGTCCTTGCTGTCAGGCCAAGAGCACCCAGCCTCACAGACTCAGAGAGAGGTGCTGTGATTGACGCCCTCGCTGCACTGCTCCCAGGTGCCCCTCAGCAGGCTGTGTGCTCACACAACTGTCAGCTGTGGATATCAACGGCTCATAGCTCACAGGTGCCCTTTCTCCAGAGAAGAGCCTCAGCTGGGAATTGAACAAGCTACCTTCAACAGTCAGTTGAAATGGAGGTCTTCTTGCCTCAAGAGAGGGTCAACACTGTGGTGCAATTTATGCTCCAGAGACCTCTCTGAGATCAGGCCAAGGGCTCACTTTTCCTAAGGCCACATCCTGCTTTCCTCCCTCAGGAACTGTGGCATCTGATTCTTGATTCAAGCCCTGCTTCTGAAAATTCAAACCAAACCAGGCACTTGTGTGAAAGGCAGAGCACTTGGAGTCACTTAGACTGTCTACTAGAGTGGAGGTGAAAATCTGAAGGGGCTGCTACACCAGATTCAGAGGCTCCAACCGCAGAGGCCCAAAATGCCTCTGCGGTCTCCTCTTCCATCTCATTCCTCTTGAACTCTAGCCAAAGGCTGTAGTTGATTAGCGCTGAGAATAAAATTTGGCCTCAGAGAAACGCTGTGCCCACCCCATGCCATGACTGTCTGGCACACAAAGCCCATAAGACATATGAGAACAAGAAGTTAGCTGTTTGTAGGCCTGTGGACTAGATTTAGGAGG
This sequence comes from Noctilio leporinus, assembly GCA_004026585.1. NCBI lineage: Eukaryota > Metazoa > Chordata > Mammalia > Chiroptera > Noctilionidae > Noctilio > Noctilio leporinus. Next base: position 187,833 of record PVIW01001584.1, on the reverse strand, counting down.
GCAGCCTTGGGGAACCAGCAGCCCTGGGCAGAGTCTGTCTAGGGGTGACTGATGCTAGAAGATCAGATGTGAGAGGGCCCCAAAGGCAGGTGTCAGCCTTGAACATGGCACAAAAGAAATAATAGAGTGCTCACACTCAACATTCAGGGTCTGGCATGGACAGGCAGGTGGCCCAGGAAGCTCAGGGCCAGGTGCAGGGACCAAAAAAGGATGACTGACTGATTGGGCAGCTAAGACAGGGACTCAGGTCTGTCATGTAAGGCTCCAGTGCCACAATCACAATCAGAGTATAAGGTGAAGCCTGTTCTGAAGGAATGAGGCCAGAACTCAGATGTCAAAATTGCAGTCATACCCAGAGCCAGGGTGACATGAATTGGAGGTCCAGATAGATGGTCTGGAACTGCTTACATCACCCCTGCTTAAGGGAGGGCCCAGGTGCTCCTAAAGCCTGGGTTAAAGCTGAGCCCAACTGGTGGGAAACCAAGAGACTCCAGACACAGGAGAAGAGGGTTTCGGGCAGGAGGCTGGTAACCCAACTATGTCCCTAAAAGAATGAATAAACGGTTACTAACTAGTCAGCTTTCATGTAGTCATTTGACAACTCTGAGCATAAGCTGTAGAAAAGCCCATGCTGGGTGATTTAGGGTCCTGATCATGTGCCTGGCATCCCTTCTGGAACTTCTTGGACATTGGATTCCTGCAAATACAGGCAGGCTTGTGCCACAATTTAGGACCCCAGAGCTCAAACTGACTCAGGAGCCAGGCTCATACCCTCTTGGGGAAGCCTGATGAATGGGGGCTCCTCAGAGTGGGACCACATCTCCCCTTAGGTCACAGGTCCCGGAGAAGTGTCACAATTCTCCTCTCTGGCTGGAGTTATATAGGACAGGGCAGGGCCTCCTCAGAATTACACTTTTCAGAGCATGGTGTAGCTACCTCATTAGACTAACTTACTTTTCAGAGAAGATCTATGTCTTCCCCCTCAGACCTTTTCCAAAAAATGGCTGTGTCTACCCTCTCAAGGCAAGACCACGTGTCTTAACTCATACCAGTTTCCTATGAGTTCTACTCACTGTGTGGCCTCCTCTTTTTCCTCATCTGTAAAGTAGGGGTAGTCATACCTGTTTCATAAAGTCTTAACAGATGGAAGAAGATAGAAGGATAACAGCATAACATCACAATATTGAATATACAATTAAAAATTACTACATCCAGAAAGGGAGCAGCTTAGACAAGAACCTAGTATAAAGGAACCATGGACATGGACAACAGGTGGGATTGACTTTGGGGGGAAAGGGTGGGTCAGGAGGGGGACAGAGGGGAGCAAAAAAGGGATGGATGTAATACAACAACAATAAAATTAAAAGAAAAAAAAAAATTACTACATCCATAGAATGGAATGGTATTTGGTACTGATATCAGGCAATGCAACATGAATTAATCTTGAAATATTATGTTACATAACAAAGGATCATATATGACAAGCATAATTCTATTTATATAAAATGTCCAGAATAGACACATTTCTAGAGACAGAAAGTAGATTAGTAGTTGCCCAGGGCTGGAGGTGGTGGTAGTGAGGGATAGCAGACAAGGGCTAACAACATCAGGACTTCTTTTTGGAATACTAAAATTATTGTACAACCTTGTGAATATACTGAAAGCTATTGAATTTGGTACTTCAATGGGTTAATTATATGGCATATGAATTATATCTCAAAAATCTGTAAATAAAAACAGTACACAATTAAAAAAGGAAAGTGTGGCTCATAACTAAGGGAAAATATCAATGAAATAGGTCAATAAATGACAAAGATAATCAAATTAGCTGACAAGACTTTAAAGCAGCTATTATAAATATGCTCAAGATTAAAAATATATAAATATAATGAGAGAGAAGTGGAAGATATAAAAAAGAACCCAATGTAACTTTTTTAAAAAATATTTTATTTATTATTTCTAGAGAGAGAGGGAAAGGAAGAGAGGCAAGGAGGGAGAGAGACATCAATGTATGGTTGCCTTTCACCAGCCTCCAGCTACAGACCTGGCTGGAGACCTGGCTTGCAACCTAGTTATGTGCTCTGGCTGGGGAATCGAACCAGCAACCTTTGGGTTCTCAGGCTGGCGCTGTATCTACTGTGCCACCAGCCAGGGGTCAATGTAACTTTTAGAATAAAAATATAATGTCTGAAATAAAAGATTAATTGGATGAGCATAACTGTAGATTAGAGGGAAAAAACAAGATAACAAATTGTAGCAGAGCCTTAAAGACCTATAGAACAACATTAATTAATATCAAATACATGTATTTGGAGTACCGGAGTGTGAAGAAATAGGGCTGAATTGTTTTCAAACTTCAAAGTTGATAAAAACTGTAAACTCACAGAGATGCAAGAAGTTCTGAATTCCATAAAGAAAACTAAAAAGAAAACTACACCAAAGCATATTGTAATCAACTTGCTGAAAGCCAATGAGAAAGAGAACATCTTAAAAGCAAGCAGAGGGGGAAATGACACATTATGTAAAGATGATAACAATAAGAATGACTACTGACTTACTGCCAGAAACAATGAAAGCTGGAGGACAATAAAATTACAACTTTAGGATACTAACGGACTCAACTTAGAAGGAAAAAAGACATGTAAACATAATATACAAGACACTGAAAACATAAGAAATGACAGATATGTAGATTAATATAAAAATATTTCATTTCAATTTTTAAAAAGAGAGTTGACTATTGAAGAAAAATATCACCATGTTGTGGGATTTGTAATATAGGTAGCAGTAAAATGCATGATTACACAAAGGATAAAAGGAAGAAAGTGGAAGCTATTATAAGATTCTTATTTATAAAGTGCTAAATGTACTTTAAAGATAAATTGTGATACTCCGGTTGGTGTGGCTCAGTGGATTGGTGCTGGCCTGCGAACCCAAGGGTCATTGGTTCAATTCCCAATCAGGGCACATAACTAGGTTGCAAGCCAGGTCTCTAGCCAGGTCCCCAGCTAGAGGCACGTGAAAGGCAACCATACATTGATGTTTCTCTCCCTTTCTTTCTCATTCCCTGCCCTCCTCTCTAAAAATAATGAATTAAAAAAATTTAAGATAGATTGTGGTAAGTTAAAGATTTGAAGAATAAATTCTAGGTTAATCAAACACACATACACACACACATACACAGAGAACTAGCTAATAGGCCAAAAGTAATAAAAATGGAAGACAAACACAAAATCAAAACCTCAATCCAAAGGAACAAAGGGACCCTGGCCCTTGGCTGGTGTGGCTCAGTGGATTGAGTGCTAGCCTGCAAACTGAAAGGTTGCCAGGTCAATTCCCAGTCAGGGCACATGCCTGGGTTGTGGGCCAGGTCCCCAGTTGGGAGTGTGCAAGAGGCAATAGATCAATGTATCTCTGGTACATTGATGTTCTTCTCTTTCTCCCTTTCTTCCCCTCTCTATGAAAATAAATATGTAAAATCTTTTAAAAAATCAAAAAGGAATAAAGGGAAAGAAGCAAAAATAAAAAGAGCCAAGGGAACAAATAGAAAATACACAGCAAGATGATAGAGTTAAACCCAAACATATGCTGCATCTAGCCACATGGCATAACAGGAACTGGATTTGATCTCCCACCTTAACTAGAAGAAAACCAAAAATATGACAGCAGTAGTCTGACATAGAAAAGAACCAGTAATAAAATATAAGCCCTAAGAGAAGGGAAACAAGATGAACTCTAAAATCTGGAAACTTTCCCAGAGATTAGGAAATTAATACACTTCTAAATAACTTGCGGGTCAGAGAAGAAACCACATGGGAAATTAGAAAGTATTTTGAACTGAATGGAAATGAAAACACAATACATCAACATCTTTGGGATGCTGCTCTAAGCAGTGCCTCAAGAGAAATATATATACCTTTCATTGCTATACACAAGACAAAAAGCTTATAATCAATGAGTAAAGGGTCTACTTAGAAAAGCTATAAAATGGAAGAGAAATTAAACTGGGAAATTTTATAAATGTGAATAATAGAGATATAAGAACATAAATTAATAGAAAGTAGACAAGTAAAAAAGAAAATCATTGATACCAGAAGTAGTTTATTTGAACAAACCAAATAATTAAAGTATTTTTACCTATTGCCATGTAATGTTACTATAAACATAGTGGCTTTGAACAATATACATTAATTCTCTAATCATTTTTGTGAGTCAGGAGTCCAGAAATGGCTTAACTGGGCTTTAGGATCTTACAAAGCTGCAATCAAGGTGCCTCATTTGAGTCTCAAACAGGGAAAAATCCACTTTTAATTTATGTGGTAATTGGTGGAATTCAGTTTTACTGCATTTGGAGCCTAAGTTTCTAGTTGTTTAAAAGCTGGAGGCCACCCTCAGCTCTTTGCCACATGAGCCTTTTCAAATGGCAGCTTGAAACATAGCAGTTTAATTTCTCAAAGCCATAGGGCAGGGGCAAGTTTCATAGTATGTGGGTTAGTATCTCACATAAAATCATTGAAAATGCAAAATCATATACATCCCTTCCCTTTTGTTATATTCTATTGGTTAGACATATGTCACAGGTCCCATTCACACTCAAAGAGAAAAGATCATATAAGGGAGGAAACACCAGTAGGTGAATATCATAGGGTTACCCTAGAGTGTCTTGCCACAATTAATAAAACTCAGGCTAGATCTTTTAAACAAAATAATATGACCAGTATTAGTCAGATTGGAAGGGACATCACTAATTCTTAAATAGGGAATATTATGAAATTACCATGCCAATATATTTGGTAACTCAAGCAGAATGGACAAATTCCCTAAAGACACTATCAAAACTAGCACAAGAAGAAATAGAAGTTTAGAGGAAAATTTATAGCTGAGTGAAGAAATAAAGATTAAAAGTAAATGAAATAAAAAACAATAGTGAAAATTAATAAAACCAAAAGTGAGTTCTTTGAAAAGATCCCCAAATTCACAAGCCTTTAGCTAGACTAAACAGACAAAAAAAAAAAAAAAAAAATACAAAGCCATAAATTTTAAAAATTGAGAATAGAAAAAGAGATATTACTACTAACCTCCTAGAAGTAAAGAAAGACCAAAAGCAAATACTATGAACTGAACACCAACAAAGTCTATAACCTAGATGAAATGGACAAATTTCTAGAAAGAGGCAATCTAGTAAAACTAACTCAAGAAGAAATTGGAAAGCTGAAAAGGGTTATAACAAGATACTAAGTTAGTAATAGTAGTAGTAGTAATAGTAACTAACAAAGAAAAGCCCAAGACCAGATGGCTTCACTGATGGATTTTGTTAAATTCTTAAGGAAGAATTAATCCTGGAGGAATGACATAACCAAAATAGAGTAAGATAGTAGAAGTTTTCTACTATCAACTCCCACAGTACAAGAATTTTAACAACCACTGACAAACAAAAATACTTTTGTAGGAGTCCAGGAATCTAGTGGAGAAGTTCCACCAAACCACTGGAGAAAAAAATTGGAGAAGTTAGTCACTGAAAAGAGTAAGAAGAAAAGTTTTACTTTATGTCACTCCTCTCCCAAGGTGGCATAGCTCAGTAATGAGAGAAATAAATCCCCCTGGTCCACAATTTCTCCCACAGGGGAAAAACAGTGTAATGGGTCACCATCTGGCTTCCTCAGCCAAAGTAAAGGATGCCTAAGAGACCCACTTCTTTCTCTCCCCACCCAGAATATTGAGGTGGTCAGTGCACCTGAGGGGTTGGGAGAGGCTGGGAGCACATAAACTAAGACTTGGAACTCATCAAAGCACTGCAGATTCTACTAAACACTATGTGGACTCTCCTAGAAAGCCCATCAATAAGATTCCTCACCTGCAGCCACCCTTCCCAACTGGTCCAAGGGTACCCTCAATGCTCTGCATACCTCATTTACCTCCTTTGGTCAGCTCCCTGCACACCCCATGAACAGCAAGCTTGAGTCTTTGCAGACAGCTTGAAAGCGCATGTAGAAAATTGATCTGATTCTGTGAGATTGAGACAAAGCACAAAACTTGAGCATTTCCAGACACCACCCTAGGTGGAAGAAGGGAAGCACTCAGCTTTTAGTCTAACTTCATGGAATCAATAGGAGACATACAATTTTAAGAATTTCCTCCCAGAAGGAGAACAAGAGGTGTGGAGAGGACACATCTATATAAAAGCCCTTAGAGAATCTCAGAATCCCTAGCAGGGTTGACTGCTAAGGTATTTATCTCCCAAACCAGTTAGTAAAGACTGAAGGAAGTGACTGCTTCTTCAAATGTGAGTACAACACAAAGCTTCAAGGAACACATGAAATGAATCAAGGAAATATGACACCAAAAAAATAAAATAACAATTATTTAGTAATTGATGCCCTCAAATATGGAAATCAAATTGCCTGACAAAGAATTCAAAATAATTATTTTAGAAAAGTTTAATGAACTTCTAGAGAACACAGGTTACAGCTTTATAAATCAGGAAAACAATATATGAACAAAACAAGATGTTTTAAAGAGATATAGAATGTTTAAAAATAAACAAATAGAAATTCTGAAACTAAAGATTACAATGAATGAAATTTGAAAATGTGGTTGAGAGCATTAGTATCAATTTGATCAAGCAAAAGAATGAACCCGTGAACTCAAAGATGTATCATTTGATATCATCTAGTCAGAGAAAATAAATGAAGAGGAATCAAAAAGTAAAGAATGTATGCATTTTGGGAGTCCCAGAAGAAAAAGAGAGGTAAAAGGGGGCAGAAAGATTATTTTTAAAAATTATAGTTGAAAATATCCCAAACCCAGGGATATAGACACCTAAGTACATGATACTCTAAAGTACCCAAATAGGTTCAAGTCAAAGACGTCTTCAAGACACCTTGCAATCAAACTATCATAAATTAATTACCAAGAGAGAATTTGGAGAGCTGCAATAGAAAAAAAAAAAAAAGACTTATCACATACAAGAAACCCCCATAAGGCTATCATTAGATTTCTAAGCAGAAATCTTGCAGTCCAGGAGAGGGTAGGGTGATATATTCTAAATACTGAAAGAAAAACTCTGCCAAGCAAGAATTCTTTATTAGGTAATGATGTTTTTCAGTAATGACAGAGAGAAGAAGATTTTCCCAGATGAACAAAATCTAAGGGAGTTCATCACTACAAGACCAGGCTTATAAAATAGTTTAAAAGGAATTATTCAAACTCAAACAAAGGGATGTTCATTGGTAATGTGAAAATATGTGAAAGTATAAAACTCACTGGTAAAAATAAGTATCTAGACATATTTAGAATACTCTAATGCTATATTGGTGGTATGTAAATTGGTCTTAACTCTAGTATGAAAAAGACAAAAGACTTAAAGTAAGTAAAGCTACAATAATTCATTGATGGATACATAAAATGGGATGAGTGAAAGTGTAGTTATTTTAAGTGACAAAATTTAAGACGTTATCAGTTTAAAATACACTGTTTTAAGTGTAAGATATTTCATGTAAGGCAACCACAAAACAAGAACTTCTAATATATACACAATGAATGAAGAGACAAGAATCAAAGAATACCACTAAAGAAAATCATCAAATTACAGAGAAAGACAGCAAGAGAGGAAGAAAGGAACAAATGAACTACAAAACAGCCAGAAAACAATGAACAAGAGGACAATAGTAAGTCCTTACTTATTACTATTACTTTAAATATAAATGGATTAATTTCTTCACTCAAACATATAGAGTAGCTGAGTAACTTATTTTTGTTTGTTTTTTAAATATTTTATTCATTATTTTTAGAGAAAGAAGGGCAGGGAGGGAGGAAGAAAGGGAGAGAAACATCAATGTATGATTGCATTTCACCTGCCTCCAGCTACAGACCTGACTGGAGACCTGGCTTGCAACCTGGTTATGTGCCCTGACTGGGAACTGAACCAATGACATTTGGGTTAGCAGGCTGGCACCTATCCACTGAGCCACGAGCCAGGGCATGAATAACTTTTAAAAAAGAGAACCAACTGCTGTCTATGACAGCAGTTCATCTTTAAGAACACACATAGGTTCAAGGTGAGGGGATGGATAAAGATATCTTATGCATTGAAAACCAAAAGATAACAGGGGTCGCTATACTAACTTATGTCAGACAAAACCAATGTTAAGCCAACGACTGTAAAAAGAGAATAAAGAAGGTCATTACCTAGAGATAGAGATTAATTCATCAAAAGGACATAGTAATTGTAAATGTACATTTATTCAACAACAGAGGACCTAAATATATAACACAAATATTAAGAGATTGAAAGGGAGAAATATATTGCAATATAATAATGGTTAGGGAATTTAATATCTCATTTTCAATAACAGATAGGTCATTCAAACAGCATATCCCCAAGAAAACACTGGACTTGAACTAGAGTTTAGAGCAAATAAACCCAACAGGCATACACAAAACATTTCTTCTGTAACTATTTACTGCTGACCAAGGTTGTATTCTTACCCATCCTTGGGTCCAGGGAGATTTTTTTTTTTTTAACACAAAGGGAGGGGACAGGAATGGAGGGAGGGCCTTTATGCAAGGGAGAAGGATCTTGCCAAGTCTAGGTCAATTGGCTATCCTTGGGAAGTGATGTAAGTGATGTTCAAAAGGATGACATTGCTGGACAAATTGGCATCCTTTTTGTATTCTAGAGGTGACAAATTCGGCAAGAAGGTTAGAAGGCATACACCTTATGAAAACAGAAAGAAGAATGCAAAGGTTAATTCACACAAATCATAAACCAGTCTGAGTCCACAAGACTGTCATTTGAGAAGACCTTCAGTTACAAGACCTTTGCTGAAATGATATTAAACAGTGACAATTTGACAACTGCTTGTTGCCTGTAAATTTAACATCTATGGTGATGTCATCAGGTTCTGAGGTAAAATCTGTATGGTATAACAGAAACCAGTTCAATTTCCAAGTGAAAACAAAACTTTGAGGACAGTTAGCTATACTAGATTCCAATATCCACAACTGGGCATTGTAATTTTCCTTGAAACACAATAATGCTCCATAGGATCACTGTCATTGTTATTAAAGGGGCTGTGTTAAATTCAGTTTTCAATTTTGCTTTATTATTTTCATTAAAACAACAAATACAGCAATTAATCATATAGACCCTTTAAATCTGCTTTGCTGGAACTTAAACAAGGAACTTTTAGATAGAGCTTCAGTCAGCCCTTCAGTACATAGAAACTAAGCTCCAGAATTGCCATGTGGCTTTGCTTACACTACCTATATTCCTTAAGTCCTTGAAGTTCCCAAAGTATCTTAAGGTTCCTTCCTTGTTATCTTTAAAGAAAGCAACCTTTGTTCCTTACCTGGAAAGACTGCCATGACCCACACAACCAAACAAGGTACCAAGCCATTTCTCCAGTGGGCTTTTGTTACCTTCAAAAGTCAGTCTCAGTTCCTCAAGGCTTTCTGATGACATCCAGATTCCAGATGTGTCTCTTTCACGCATGACATTCCAGTCAAAGTCTTGGTTAATATGCCACAATTGGAAGCTGGTCTTATCTGATTTATGCAAGGAAACATTGCCATTCTCATTCATTAAAAATGCCAAATTATAGAGGGATCAGGTAGGGGAAAAATACAAAGCAAAAATGAAAATCCTTGCCCTCCCAATAGCTACCAAAATTATATCTCCATGACTTGTACCTTCTATTACTAAAATAATACAAGTTTTTCCAGCTTAATGTGAATTTTCACAACTTCTTATCCATTCAGAAATAACCATTTTTAGCCTAACTCATTTTCAATATTTGTCCTTTTAACAATGGGAAGGACCACACTCTAACTCTGTATCAGACACCTATAAGTCCTTAGATTGGTGAACACATTCCATAACTTCTTGAAACACAGCTTTTTGATGCTCTTTCTTCCTAAATCCTTATTGTGTAATAGAGCTTTGGGTGACACTTCCTCTTTACCATAGTGTAATACATTTGCTGAGGAAGCCATCACCTGGGAAATGCAAAACGGAGAGAAAAGGACTTAGCTTTGGGAGCCACCGGCCCTTTCTGAAAGGGAAATTTTAAATCTTTAGGAATGGAGGTCCAACTTTCCCTTTTAGCATCAACAGGGTTTAGCATTAACAGCAACCGGGTCCCAGTCCTCCTCAGGCAGGTCCTGCTTTATTCATGTGTGATGAATTCAAGGCTTGACTTCTGTGAGCTTTAGGAAAGAGTGTGCCATCAGCAGGATGTCACAGGGATTAGTCCATTGCTCAAGCAACTGCTCTTTGGAGACTTGAGACTTCCAGGTCCTTTAATAAGACTTGGTCTCCCAGCTGGGATGAGTATAGGAGCTCACCAGAGGGATAGGCAAACCTGCAATGAGCAAACTTGTGCAAAATTGTTTGTATTTGCCCTGTTGTACATATTGTTTAATTTTTGACTCATGCCCAAAATCTAAAGGGGGAGTTTCTAAAACAGAAAATTGGAAGGGTCTCCCATAAACTATTTCAAAAGGGCTGAATGTAAGCCCACTTTGGGGTGCTACCCTAATTCGAAGCAAGGCAATACAGTGTGGCTGGTCCTATTTCAAATGCATTTTCTGACACATTTTTACCAGGGTTTTATTGTATTCTTTCTTGTATGATTCATTTTCTCAGTGTTTTCCATAGATTGAGGTCTTCGAGATGCATGTAGTTCCCATTTACTCTGTAGTGCCTGTCCCATCTTCTGGGAGATCTGAAGTGAATGATGTTCTACTGTCACTTCGAGTGCTGCAAGAAAGTCAAACCCAGCTTGTTGGCTATTTTCTATGAAGTTGCTTGCATCTGTATATAACTCCCATTCAGTTCAATGGCTGGTCCAAGCAATTGTGCTGGAGTGCTGAGTCTCCCTTTTGGTCCTGGAAGCCACATGGCTAGGTGGTAAGTGCCAGGTCCCATAGCTGGCACAATGGAGGCCCTGAATGGATAGCCATAGCAGTTAGCAGTGGCCTTGGCCCCCGGTGCAGAAAACTATCATGATGCCCTGGCAGTGCTGGCCCCACATACAGACTCCAGGAAGGAGACTGAGGCCCAACAGTGATGAGAAAAGAAGCTGAGCTGCTTGAATGATCATGCAATGGCCACCTACAATTCCCACAGGACAGTATTTTGAATGGGAGAAGGAACTCTGGGCATAGCCTTGGACTGGACTGGACTGGCAGGGGAGGCTGAGTTTCCCTCTGGGTGCCCTGGAGGAGATGGGCTTTGTGGCAGAAGCCTGCTATCCTCCCAGATTGTATAACTTTTAAATAAAAGACCTCTTTCTTTTTCTCGGCAAACCTCTGCCTCCAGAATTTGCTAATGGGTGATGGTGGGCAGCTGAATGCCAATTTCTGTTCGGTAGCAATACCACAGAAACACAAAGGATCTTAAGAGAATACAATAAATAATTATATGTAACCATTCTGTATTACCTAGAAGAAATGGATAAATTCCTAGAAACATAAAAAGTACCAAAACTGAATCATGAACAAATAGAAAATCTGAGCAAAACAAGATTACCAGTAACAAGAAGATTAAATTAGTAATTATAAAAACCTCCCAACATTTCCCAATTCACTTACTAAGCCTCTGATACCAAAACTAGACAAAGATAATATTTAAAAATTACAGATCATGGGGAGGGGGACAGAGGGGAGAAAAAAGGGGATGGATGTAATACAACAATAAAATTAAAAAGAAAAAGAAAAAAAATTACAGATCAATAATCATTAGAAATACAAACACAAAAATTCTCTACCAAATACTAAAAATTGAATCCATATAAAAAGAATAATATAGTGTGACCATGTGGGATTTATCCCAGAAATGCAAGGTCAGTTCAACTAAGTTAATACACCTTATAAATAGAATAAAGGACAAAACTAATAACTTGATCACTTTAATAAATTTTAAAAAATCATTTGACAAGGCCTGGCTGGTGGCTCAGTGGATAGGCACTGGTCTGCAAACCCAAAGGTCGCTGGTTCAATTCCCAGCCAGGGCACAAAACCAGGATGCAAGGCAGGTCTCCAGCCAGGTGCCGGGTCCCAGGTCCTTGGCTGGAAGCAGGTGAAAGGCAACCATACATTGATGTTTCTCTCCTTCTCTGCTTCCCTCCCTAAATCTCTCTCTAAAAATAATACATAAAACTTTTTTAAAAATTAAAAAAATCATTTGACAGAATCTAATGTCATTTTTATAATAAATACACACAACAAACTAGAAATAAAAGAAAGCTTTCTCAATGCGATAAAAGTCATTTATGAAAATGCACTGCTAACATTTGAGATCCAGAATAGCTCAAAGATATCCACTCTCACCACTTTTACTCAACATTATATTGGACATACTAGAAAAAATAAAGGCATCCATGTTGGAAAGGATGAAGTTACAACTATCTCTATATGCAGATGACAGTATCTTGTGCATAGGAAATCCTAAGGACTATACTCACACAATGACTAGAACTAATAAACAAATTTATCAAGACTAGAATACAATAGAAATATATAAAAACCAGTTAAATTCATGTACATTAGAAGTAAATTTAAAAATCAATTAAAGAAAACAATTTCTCTCACTATATACAAAAATTAACTCAAAGAATCAGACATAAATGTGAGAGCTACAGCTATAAAACTCTTATACCTTTTTATAAAGGTATAAATCTTTGTGACTTTTGATTAGGCAATAGTTTCTTAGATAAGATGCTAAGAGCACAAAAAAAAATAAATAAAAAGTAAATAAATGGAATATCATCAAAATTTTAAACTTTTCTTCTTCAAAGAACCATCAGGAAAGTAAAAAGATTACCCACAGAATGGAAGGTGTTTACAAATCATTTATCTGATAAGGGGCTAATTTCCAGAGTATATATAAACAACTGTTACAACATAACAATAAAAAAGATAATTCACTTTTTAAATGTGAAAAGGATTTTAACAGACATTTCTCCAGAGAAGATATACATACAAATGGCCAATAAACACATGAAAAGAAGTTCAACATTATTAGTCACTAAGAAATAAAAATCAAAACCACACTATGATGGCTATAATAAAAAGAAGGACAATAAAAAAGTGTTGACAAGAATGTGGAGAAATTGAAACTTTCATACATTGCTGGCAGAAATATAATATGGTGCAGCCACTTTGGAAAACAGTTTGGCAGTATCTCAAAAAATTAAACGCAGAGTTGCCAAAGGAGAAATTCCTCTTCTATGTATGTACTCAAGAGAAATGAAAAAATATGTTCACACAAAAACTTGTACACAAATTTTATAGCAACATTATACATAGTAGCCAAAAAATGGAAACAACCCTCATACCTAGAACTGATGGATGGATAAATGTAATGTGGTATATCCATACAATGGAATAATATTCAGCTATAGTAAGTACTTCATTAATTAAAAATGAAATGCTTATAAATGCTACAACATGGATGAACCATGAAACCATTATGAAAATTAAAGAAGCCAGCCACCAAAGGTCACATCCTATGGGATGGGATTCCATTTACATGAAGTGTTCAGAATAAGCAAATCCATAGAGACAAAAAGTGGTTGCAAGGACCTGGGAGGAGGGGAGAATGAGGAGTGTCTGATAATGAGCATGGGAGCTTTGGAGGGTGATATAAATTTATAAAATTAGATGATGGTTACACAGCTTTCCAGGTACACTAAAAACCATTGATTTGTTCACTTAAGAAGTAAAATAAATGGTATATGAATTATATGTCAATAAAAAGAAGACCTAGGTAGTCTGAATGACTTTATATCTACCAAAATTTATATTTTATAGTTAAAACTTGCCAACAAGGAAAAATTCCATGCCCATATGGCTTCACTAGTAAATTCTAGCAAGTAATTAAGGACAAAGTAATACTAATCCCCCAAAACTTTCAGAAGACATACTAGGGAATACTTCCCAACAAATTTTATGAGGGCAGTGTTACTCTGACACCAAAACCAGACAAAGACATTACAAGGGGAAAAAACTCTTAACAAATATAGACAAAGGATCAGCACACCAAGGCATGTGGGCTAAAGCCAGCCAGCAATCAGCTTATGAAAATAATGTTTTGTTAAAACACAGCCACACCCTTTTATTTACATATTGTCTATTGGTGCTTTCCTACCACAGCAGCAGATTTGAGTAGTTATGGCACAAATCACATAGTCCACAAAGCCTGAAATACAAGGTGGGGTAAAAGCAGGTTTACAGTTGTTTGTATAGAAAATAATACAGTAATTAATAAATAATATAAGAATAATACTCTGTTTCTCATACTCATAACTGTAAACCTAATTTTGCCCCACCCTATAAATACTACCTGACTTTTCACAGAAAAAAAATTTGCTGATTCCTGCTATAAACTAATAGCTCTCATGAAGAAAGATGCAAATCAACCAAGAAATATATAAAACAGATAAGACATCAAGGTCATGTGGACTTTATCCCTGAAATGCAAATTTGGTTTAAAAAAAAATCAGTCAATGTAATGTAACATATCAACAGAATAAAGGTTAAAAATGACATGGTCATTTCAATAGTTGCAGAAAGAAAGCCTTTAATAAAACTCAACATCTTTTCATGATAAAAATACTTTTCTGTAACCTGAAAATAGAAGGAAAAGTTTCCTATCTGACATGTGCAAATTTTGTAAGTCACCACTCTGTCCTAACAAGTAAAAGACTGAACAAACTGAAAATCAACAAATCTTCTTAGGTCCATCAGAGAAGTTAGGTGAGAGGGAAAACTGCTACACCCAAAGCTGTAGAGACACTAACATGATTAGTCACAGAGAATAACAACTTACCAGAACAGAAACCATGAGCAGAAACCAGAGGGTACCAGTCCCAGGGTAGGCAAATCTGAACGACAATTGACAAATTGCTGGAGGCTCAGTGTGGACAAGTTTGAGAGATGAAACTTCAGAGGGACCAGTTATAAGGTGACCCCTCCCCACAACACACACACACACACACACACACACACACACACACATCACACAATTCTGTGAGTTTGTGAATTTACCTACTGGAGCTCTACCAGCTTCTCATAATGAATATCAGAAAAATCCCCTTATGCTTTTGGCACTGGGGAGGAGAAAATAAACCATTGTGAAATATGCCAGAGCATTCTGTTCCTTTTTTTAAAAAGATTTTATTTATTTATTTATTTTTAGAGAGAGGGGAACAGAGGGAGAAAGAGCAGGAGAGAAGCATTAATGTGTGGTTGCCTCCCCCACGCCCCAAGCTGGGATCTGGCCCACAACCCAGGCATGTGCCCTGACTGGGAATCAAACTGGTGACCCTTTGGTTCTCAGGCTGGCACCCAATCCACTGACCCATACCAGCCAGAGTGCATTCAGTTTTTCTTAAGAAAGCCCTCCCTCAGGAGAATCTACCTAATCAGAACATAATATGTTGGGTTTTATCAGAACCTCACTAACTTGAGGAAAGAGAAATACCCAATTCCAGCTCAATCAAGCCATCTTGTTCCACCCAAAGGGGAAAAAAAACAACTGAGCAACACTTGTAAATTTTACAATCCATACATGGATCAAAGAAGAAATCTCAAGGGAAATTTTAAAATATTTTGAGCAAAATGAAATAAAAACATAACATCAAAATTTGTGGGATGCAGGCCCTGGCTGGTGGCACAGTGGATAAGGTGCCAGCCTGCAAACCCAAAGGTCGCAGGTTCGATTCCCCAGCCAGGGCACATAACCAGGTTGCAAGCCAGGTCTGTAGCTGGAAGCAGGTGAAAGGCAACCATACATTGATCTCTCTATCTCTCTCTCTCTCTCTCTGCTTATCTTCCTTCCCCTCTCTCTAAAAAAAAATAATAAATTAAAAAAATTTTGTGGGATGCAGGGAAAGCTGTGCTTAGAAGAAAATTTATAGCATAGAATAAATTTTAAAAGATAAAAGACCTGGATTGACTTTGGGGGAAATGGGGGTGGGGTGGGGAGGGGGACAGAGGGGAGCAAAAAGGGGATGGATGTAATACAACAATAAAATTGAAAAAAAAAAAAAAAAAAAAGATAAAAGACCTAAAATCAATCAACTATGTTTCCACCTTAGGAAACTTGGGAAAAAAGAGGAAATTAAATCCAAAGTAAACAGAAGAAAATAAATAATAAATATTAGAGTTGAAATCAATGAAATTAAAAATAGAAAAGTAACAGAGAAATGAAACCTAAAACTGGTTCTTGAGGAGAATCAATAAAATTGATAAGCCTATAGCTAGGCTAACCAAGACAAGAGAGAGGGGACTGTAATTACTAGCATCAGAAATGCATTAGGAGATAGCTATATAGATCCTATGCATACAAAAATGATAATAAGGGAATATGCCCACAACAATTTGAAAACCTAGGAAAAAAGGGTCAATTTCATGAAAGGCACAATGTGCCAAAATTCACACAGGAATAAGAGGACAATCTGAATAAGTCTATACTTATTTTAAAAAATGAATTAATAACTAATAACCTCCCAAAATAGAAAGTACCACATCCAGATGGATTCCCTGGAAAATTCTATGAATGCAATTTTTTCAACAGATATGGAACTATTTAGGTTATCTATTTAACTACTTTTGTAGTTTGTGATTATTGAGGAATTGGTTCCGCAGGCTTCATTAGGATGCCTCACACCACTACCACGGAATAGCTTGGGACTGTGGGCCTGGGAGAAAAGAAAAGAATTCCTCTTCTCTCTCTGAGCATTAGGAGGTCCCTTCCCTGCTCCTTGTGCCAGATCTAGAAGGTTTCTTTCCTGGTTTTCTCACTGTTTATGCCACTGCCACCTCTTGGTTTCAAGCTGTATTATGCTCCAACTGGAAAGATACTAGAGAAAAAACTTAGTACACTCAGTACTGGATCAGCAGTACTTTAAATTCTTGTCTTCTTTTCCAATGTTCCTGTTAATATTGACTTTTCAGAGTCCTCAGCTGTTTCATGTATTTCATTCAGGTTTTATAACCGTGTTCAACAAGAGAGACAAGGTTAAGTGCTCTTACTCCATTTTATCCAGAACCAGAACATAAAGATTTCTTTGGACATACAACAGGACTAATCACCAGCAGATCTTTATTTCAAAAATGTTAAAGGAAGTCTTTCAAACAAAAGAAAAATGATACCAGATGGAAATATAGATGTACATAGAAATTAAGAGCACCAGAAATGATACGTGGGAAAACATAAAAGGCTTTTTTCTTACTTTTTAAATCTTGCCCGAAGATAATTGACCAATTAAAACAAAAATAACAACAAAGTATTTTGGAGTTCATAACATAGAAGTAAAATATATGACAACAAAACACAAAGGCCTGAAAGGGAAAAACAGAAGTACAATGTTAAAGTTTTTATACTGTATTTTAAATGGTGTAATATTACTTGAAGGTAGACAAATAAGTTTAAGATGTATACTGTAAGCCATAAACCAATCGCTAAATAATAAAATACTAGAAGTTATACCTAATAAACTAATGAATAAGTGTATTTAAAGGCCAAAGAAGGAATTCCAGGAAAAAGAACAGATGGGTCAAATAGAAAACAAATATCAGGATGACAAATTTAAATCCCACATATCCATATCAATAATTGCAGAAAGTGTAAACGGTTTATTGGGGCAGGGGCAAACCATGGCCTATAAGCCTAACCCTTACTGCAGCATGTTTTCACGTGGCTTTCAAGCTAAGAATGGTTTCTACATTTATAAATTATTTAAAAAGAGGAGAAAGAGCATGTAGCAAAGACCATATGTGGCCCATAAAGCCTAAACTATTTATTACTTTGTTGTTTACAAAGGACATTCTTCAATTGTTGGTCTAAATGCTCAATTTAAATTAAAATGCAGAGATTTTCATATTGTACAAAAGACCCAACTATGCTGTCTACATGAATCAAAACAATAAAAGAACATAACATACGTGATAATAGAAAAATATATCTGGGCTTCCAGCCAAAATGGAGGCACTTCGCCTCCCTCTACAACCATAAGAAGGAATACAACTACCTCCAAACTAAAAACCAGAACTACCAGAAAGTCAAACTGCATGGAAATCCAACAAACAAAGATATAAAAGAAGCAATGTTCATCCAGACAGGTGAGAGTGGCAGAGAGGAAGAGGACATGGCATGGTGGCAGCAGCAAGGCAGTGGCTCTGGTGGGCCAGGAGAAAGCATAGGCACACATTATAAGGGACCCCTTGGGGGTGATCCAAGCCCCAGACCAGACCATGCAGCTCCCAGTTCCAGTGCTGGGAAAAAGGAAGCCTCATTGTTTCTGACTGTGAAAATCAGTGGGGGTTGGGGCAGTGTAAGAAACTGCCAGTTCTTTGCAGTCTGTTTGTTTAGAAGGTCCCCACAGTCCTAGAATGTATACAAAATCACCCACTCTGGGAACCACAATCAGGGCAACAGTTGGAGGGGAGCCAGTCCCATATGGGAAAGTGCCTGGAAAAAGGGGTGAGTGCTGAGCTATCAGCATAGTTCCCTCTCAGACCCCTCCCCCACATACAGCACCACAATGTGGTGAAATAGGTCACCCTCTACTGACGAATACCTAAGGCTCTGCCCCTGAAATGTAACAGGTGTGACAGCTCTACCTAAGACACAGAGGTAAACACAGGAAGGAGCCTGTCAAGTTGAGAAGACAGAGAAGTATGGCTTAAGGAGGAATATCAAGGTTCCAGTAGGAGAACTAAGTGATGAGGAGATAGCCAACCTGACAGATGCAAAGTTCAAAACACTGGTGATAACAATGCTTACAGATGTGACAGACATGATTGAGTATGGCAAATGTGTAAGGGAAGAAGTGAAGGCTAAGCTAAAGTGAAACAAAGGAATATTTACACAAAACCAATGGGAAAGGGAAGGAAGCTATGGTTTAAATCAACAATTTGAAACATAAGGAAGAAACAAATAGTCAACCAGTACAGAATGAAGAAACATGAATTGAGAAAAAATGAGGACAGACTCAAGAACCTCTGGGACAACTTTAAATGTACCAACATCTGAATCATAGTGGTGCCAGAAGGGGAAGAGGAAAAGCAAGAAATTGAAAACTTATGTGAAAAAATAATGAAGAAAAACTTCCCTAATTTGGTGAAGTATACATACAAGTCCAGGAAGCACAGAGTCCCAAACAAGCTAGACCCAAAGAGGACCACACCAAGACACATCATAATTAAAGTGCCAAAGGATAAAGATAAAGAGATAATCCTAAAAACAGCAAGAGAAAAGAAGAGAGTTACCTACAAAGGGTTTTTTATAAGACTGTCGGGTGATTTCTCAAAAGTAACTTTGCAGGCAATAAGTATTCAAAGTGGTGAAAAACAAGGACCTACAACAAAGATTACTCTATCCAGCAAAGCTATCATCTAGAATGGAAGGGCAGATAAAGTGCTTTCCAGATAAGGTAAACCTAAAGGAGTTCATTATCACCAAGCTATTATTATATGAAATGTTAAAGGGACTTATTTAAGAAAAAGAAGGTCAAATCTATGAACATTAAAATGACAACAAACTCAAAATTATCAACAACAGAATCTAAGAAATAAAAATAAAATAAAATAAGCAAATAACCAGAACAGGAACAGACTCATAGATATGGAGACCATATGGAGGGTTATCAGCTGGACAGGGAAAGACAGAGAATGGGAGAAATGGTGCAGGGATTAAGAAGCATAATTGGTAGGTACAAAATAGACAGGGGATGTTAAGAAGAGTATAGGACAAGGTGAAGCCAAAGAACTCACATGTACGACCCATGGACATGAACTAAGGAGGGTGGGATTGCTGGAAGGCAGGAAGATACTGGGCAGAGAAGAACAAAGGGAAGATAATTAGGACAACTGTAACAGCATACTCAATAAAATATACTTTAAAAAAAGAAATAAAAATATATCTACAGCTCTCTATGTCTTTGCCTCCAGTTCCTGGCTCAGAGCTCCTAAAAACCTTTATAATTTCCTAAGTAATAAGAGCACTTGGAACATTTATTGTTTTCATATTTGATCTTGGACCCTGGTTTTGACTTCCTGACACAGAGTTCCCAAATCCTTAGGGATTTCCTGGGTGATATCAGTGTCTTCAGTTGTAATGAGGTGACTCTTTGTTGGGCTCTGGATGGGGGCTGGTTATGATTAGAAGCCTGAAATTTTCAGCCCCAGTCCCCATTCTCTGAGAAGGGAGAGGAGCTGGAAATGGAGTCAATGATAGATTGTGTCTATTGATGAGCCTCCATAAAAATTTCAATAGTTTGAGGTTCAGAGAGCTTCTGAGTTGGTGAACACAGGGAGGTACTGGGAAAGTGGCATTCCCAGGGAGAGAATGGAAGCTCCACACTCCTTTCCACATACCTTGCTCTACACGTCTCTTCTTTCTGGATGTTTACTTGTATTATTTATTGTATCCTGACAAGAAACTGGTAATCAATAAGTGTTCCCCTGAATTCTGTAGCACTACTAGAAAATTAATCAAACACAAGGAGATCATGAAATCTTAGATTTATGGCTGATTGGTCAGAAGCACAGGTGACCACCTGAACTTACAATTGGCCTCTGAGAGGGGAAGTGGGTAGTCCTGTGGTGCTGAGTTAGCCTGTAGGACCTGATCTATTCTGGGTAGATAGAGTCAGAGCTGAGTTAAATTGTAGGGCACCCCAACAGTGTGGCGGAGGATTGCTTGATGGCAGAAAATCCCACACATCTGGTGTCAGAAGTGTTGTGAGTGCCATAATAGTATAAAAGTAAAGGAGAAACAGGAGGGAAGCATTGGGTTTTTTCTGTACTATATGCATGTAAATTGTATATACATGTATAGTCTGTCCAGAAGGGTCTGCCCTCCAGAAGATAATATTGGTTGTTTGTTTGTTTGGTTGGTTTTTTTTGAGAGGTTCCCCCTTACATGTAGAAAATCCTATGGAATCTATACAAAACAAGAATTAAAAAATCTTTAGAACTACTAGAATGAACAATAATGAGTGAGTTTATCAAGATTGAAGGGTACAAGATCACTATACAAAAATCAATTATATTTTATGTATTAGCAACAAGTAGTCAAAAAGGAAATTTTAAAATTATTTATTATAGTATCAATGTATATTATACAATGAATAGTACATGTGAAATCATGAGCGATAAATCTGACAAGAGATGTTTAAGACCAGCACACTGAAAATATAAAAATGTTACTCAGAACAGTTTAGGCTAAATCATGCATTATCAACCTCTGAAAGAGGAAAGTTGGTTCTTAGGGAAGAATCTTTCTCATATATAAAGCACAGATAAATATACAATACCAAAAAGATAAAAACACATGTTTTATTAATCTGGTTGATTATGAAAATAATGTCTAAAAAAGACATAGGAAAGCTGCTCCTCCCCCACCCCCATTAAAAATGTTGAAAAACAATGACTTTTAAAAAATGGAGAGTTGGGTGGGGAGGGGGACAGAGGGGAGCAAAAAGGGGATGGATGTAATACAACAACAATAAAATGTAAAAAAAAAAAAAAAAATGGAGAGAGCCCTGGCTAGTGGCACAGTGGATAAGACACCAGCTTGCTAACCCAAAGTCACTGGTTTAATTCCCAGTCAGGGCACATAACCAGGTTGCAAGCCAGGTCTCCAGTCAGGTCTGTAGCTGGAGGCAGGTGAAAGGCAACCATACATCGATGTCTCTCTCCCTCTTTG
Organism: Noctilio leporinus; assembly: GCA_004026585.1. Classification (NCBI taxonomy): domain Eukaryota; kingdom Metazoa; phylum Chordata; class Mammalia; order Chiroptera; family Noctilionidae; genus Noctilio; species Noctilio leporinus. The sequence goes on along the minus strand of PVIW01001584.1, from coordinate 166,118 downwards.
CCTCTGTCCCTTCCCCTCTCCTTAAAAATAATAAATAAAATCTTTTAAAAAATGGAGAGATTACCATGTTCATGAATAGGAAGACTGAATGTAATTAAAATGCCCTTTCTCCCAACTTGATCTATAGATTTAATGGAATACCAATCAAAATCACAGAAGCATTTTTCTTCTTTTAAAAATTTACTATCTGATTCTAAAATTTATATAGAAATTCAAAGGATTAAAAGTAACCAAACTACTTTAAAAAATAATAAAGTCAGAGGACTTGAACAACTTGGTTTCAAGGTATATCATAAACAGTTACCAAGACAGCATGGGATTAGCATGAAGATGGGTATATGGAGAGTCCAGAATATATATGGTCAATTGATTTCCAACAAGTGCCCAGACAATTCAATTGGGAGTGAATACTAATTTCAACAAACAGTGCTGAAACAATTGGATAACCGTAAGCAAAAAAATGAACATCAATCCTCACTTCACATTATATATAAAAATTACTTCTAATTTCTAGGTATTGGAGGGGATAAGTAAAAATGGTAGTGATTTTAGAATGTATTAGAACTTAAGCAACCATCAACTTAATATAGACTTCTATAGACATAGCTTGGTCTATATGAAGTACATGGTAAGCACAAATCACAAATCTACAGGGAGATAAACAAGAAATAAAGAGAAAGAAATCCAGGTATATGACTATAAAAAGTCATCAACATACAAGATAAAAGAATAAGAGAAAAATAGAGAAAAATGACAAAAATAGAAAACAACGAACAAAATGACAATAACTACATACTTAGCAATAAATACTTTAAATGTAAATGGATTAAATGCTCCAATCAAAAGACAAATGGATAAAGATGTGGTACATATATAGAACAGAATATCATTCAGTCATAAAAAGGAATGAAATCTTACCATTTGAAATGTGGGGTTATTATGCTAAGTGAAATAAGTAAGACAGAGATAGACAAATCAGATGATTTCACTTATATGTGGAGTCTAAAAAAATAAAATAAATAAAATAGAAACAAATTCATAGATACAGAGAACAAATTGCTGATTGCCAAATGGGATGGCCTGGGGGGTGGGGGCTGGGTGAAAAAGGTGAAGGGATGAAGAAACACAAATTGTCCATCATAAAATAGTCTTGAGGATTTATGTACAGATTATGGAAAATAGTCAATAATAATGCAATAAATATATGTGGTGTCAGGTGGGTGCAAGACTTATTGGCAGATCACTTTGTAAGTTATATAAATGTCTAGCCACTATGTTGTACACTTGAAACTAATATACTATTGAATATCAATTGTAATTGAAAAAATTAATTTTAAATACTTTGGAATAAAACATGTGCATGATATTGATGCTAGAAATAGCAAAACATTTTTTAAAAGAAATACAGAAAAACCTAAATAAATGGTTGTGAGTGGTGTGGCCCAGTGGGTTGGGTGCTGTCTCACAAACCAAAATGTTACCAGTTTGATTACTGGTTAGGACACATGCCTGGGTTGCAGGCCAGGTCCCCAGTTGGGGGTGTAAGAGGCAACTGATCAATGTTTCTCTCCCTCTCTTTCTCCCTCCCTTCCCCTCTAAAAATAAATAAACAGAATCTCTTTTTAAAAGACCTAAATAAATGAAGAGGCATAGCATGTCCACAGATGAGAAGATTTGTTATAGGTAGGATGGCAATCCTCAAATAATCTAAGATTTAACCCAATAGCAATCAAAATCCTAGTAAGATTTTTATAGGTATATACAAGCTGATTCTAAAATTAATATGCAAAAGAAAAGGAACTAGACTAGCCACAAGAAATTTGAAAAAGTTGGAAAACACACACTATCCTACTGAAGGCTTGCTGTAAGGCAGCGATTAAGTAATCAAGACTGTGTAGTACTGGCAAAGAGATAGACATATAAATTAATGCCATGGAATACAGAATATAATAGATAAATGCAAAATAATAAAAAGTATAAAAATAGATCCACACAAATATACAACTAACTTTTTACAAAAATTCAGGCAGTTAAATGGAGTAAGGATAATTTTTACAACAAACAGAGCTAGAACACTGGATATTCACATGCTAAAATAAATTAGCTTCAACCTAACCTCACAGCTTATACCAAAAAGATTATCTCAAAATACAATACATGTAAATATAAAATGTAAAAATCTACAACTCTTAGATGAAACATAGGAGAAAACCGTTGTGACCTAGATTAGGCAAAGAACTCTTCAATATCATACCAAAAATACAATGGATAAAATAAAAGTAGTTGGTACTTCATCAAAATCACAAACTTTTGCTCTGTGAAAGTTATGATTAAGGGGAAAAAAACCAAACAAACAGAGGGGGACAGTGCAGCCTCTTGTCCTCTTTGCCTTTTTGCACATCTGGACATTGCACGGCCCACTTTCACCATGAAGATCTGGACTTTGAAGCATGTTTTTGACCACCAATAGGAAATTGTTACAAGAGCTGCAATACAAAAATACCCAAACGCTATGAACCCAAGTATGCTTAGAGGTGATGTATTGGACAGACATATAGATCTTTGTGGAAAACTGCACAGACAGACTTCTCAGCATAGAGCAGGTATTGCCTTCTATTGTGAAATGTCATTGGTGCAGCAAGAACTAAAACATACATGCAAAAACATTTTTGTAGTTGATTCTGTATAGAAAACAATGGAACTTAAATCCATTACCATTTTATTGACAAATATGGTTTCAGTAGATGATAAACTTATATATAAACCACATCCTCAGGACCCAGATAAAATTTGTTTTGACTCAAAGAACCATAATCACTGTAAGGAATTAGCCTCAGTAGTTATCTTGCAGGCCTGATAGCAAGTACAATACATTCAAATGCTAACAAAGCAGAAAGAAAGCAACAGAAGAGGCAAACATGAATCAAATGCAGAGACTAAAAAACTGACAGCTTTGGCAAGAGGGAACATAAGGACACTGAGGTGGCAGCAGCAGCATTTGTAGACAAAAGATGATGAAAGTATACAACACCCAATCCCTTGAATCTCTACTAGCTATATTACATCTATTCGTTATTTTAAAAATACAACTATAGACCACAGGAAACTGAGATGGGCTCCTCTGTTGAATTTCTTGTCAGTCTGGCTCAGCTCCAGAAGAGAATCCCCCTCCCCACAGTGATCAACTCATCCCTGTGACTGACTCTGCCACTGCTCTTGGGAGCACCCAAAGCTCACCAGGCCTGATACATCTTGAGTTATTGAGAAATAATGTTAATGTTTGGAAACCCACATTGAACTGGTATGCAGAAAAAGCAACAAGGATAGCAGCTGAGGATTTGCATGAATTTATTCCTTTGGGTAGAGACCACTGCAAGCACTACCCTAGTGCTTAGAATCTAAGCTTCAGCACCTGCAGCCAGCCTTTAAGTTACAGTCACCTGTTTCTGAATTTTGTATTGACCATTTGAAGTATATGTTTTTATATTCAAAGAAAAACATTGTTAAAAAACTCAGAAAATACTTGGTATTTTGCTTTTAGTACACTTGGTTAATAATACTTATAAAAATACATGGATATGCAGTCAGGCCACTTCTGTTTTAGTAGAGGACATTAATGATATTAAAGTGATCATAAAAATAAAAAAGTACAAAAAAAAAAGTACAGCTATATTTTAGGTAGAATTGTTTAATAACCTGAGAAAAAGGCAATGTGACTTGATCAAAACAAAGAGGTACAGAGTTTTTAAATAAAAGGGAACATTTGAAATTATTAGTGTTGTTTGAAATGACTGTCTGGTTTTGAGGATTCTGGTATTTATGTGAAAATTTAACAATTTTTAAAAAGTACTTGGAAACTGATGTTAGGGTATTAAATCTCCTTGAGGTAGAATGTTAAAGCTTCTCAAGCATTGGAAGTCTACCTACCTACTGGCTTTGGACCAACCCCAGAACAAAGCAGAGCCACCTCTAAATAGACAAAATTGCCCTGCTGTGCTAAACTTCAAGAGGGAACTCACTTTAAAAGGAGAAATTGTAGGTCTGGCTGTCTCTCCCATCCTCCCCCTGCCACCTTTCCCTCATCCCCAGTGTGCAGGAGGTCCCCAGCCAAGCGACCTACTAGGAGGTGTGGGCAGATGCTGCTGAGGCATCTGGCCAAAGGAACACCAGCACTGCCGGAGTTGCCTTTCAGGGCCAAGATAGAGGCATAGGTAAACACTCGTTGCCTTCACACACAACTACAGGAAAAACTACAACTACACTACAAAACAAGCATCACCCAGTTTAGTTTCATCAGGAAATTGAGCTGTGTGAAAGTCTGACAACCAAGGATTTAAAGAAGCCACATACATCCTGATAGGCCATACTACTAAGACAGGGAATCAAAGCAGCTCTCCCTGATATACAGAAACAAACACAGGGAGACTACAAAATAGAGAAGACAAAGAAATATGGCCCAAATGGAAGAACAGAACAGAACTCTAGGAAAATAGAAATGAAATGGAGATAAGAAACCTATCAGATGCAGCATTCAAAACAATGGCTATTGGGATACTCAAAAAATGTCATTGGGTCTTGCAACAGCCTAAAAAAGATCAAGGCATAAATGAAAGTTGCATGAAGTAAAATAAAGAAACATCCACAGGGAACCAACAGTGGAGGGAATCAAGCCAAGATTCAAGTTAATGATTTGGAACATAAGGAAGAAAACAATCATTCAATCAGAACAGCAAGGAGAAAAAATAATTTTTAAAAATTGAGAATAGAGCCCTGGCTGGTAGCACAGTGGTTAAGGCGCCGGCCTGTGAACCCAAAAGTCGCAGGTTCGATTCCCCAGCCAGGGCACATAACAAGGTTGCAAACCAGGTCTCCAGTCAGGTCTGTGGCTGGAGACAGGTGAAAAGCAACCTCACATTGATGTCTCTCTCCCTCTCTGAATCTCTCCCTTCCCCTCTTTCTAAAAATAATGAAATAAAATCTTTAAAAAAAAAAAAATTGAGAATAGAATAAGGAGCCTCTGAGGCATCACCAAACATAAAAGCATTCAAATCATAGGGGTGCCAGGAGGAGAAGAGGAAGAGCAAGAAATTGAAAATTTATTTGAAAGAATAATGAAAGAAAACTTCCCTAATTTGGTGAAGGAAATACACATACAAGTCCAGGAAGCAGAGTCCCAATCAAGTTGGACCCAAAGACACATCATAATTAAAATGCCAAAGGTTAAAGATAAAGAGAGAATCTCAAAAACAGCAAGAGAAAAAGAGATAGTTACCTACAAAGAAGTTGCCATAAGACTGTCAACTGATTTCTCAAAAGATAATTTGCAGGCAAGAAGGGACTGGCAAGAAGTAAGTATTCAAAATGATGAAAAGCAAGGACCTACAACCTAAATTATATATCCAGCAAAGCTATTGTTTAGAAATAAAGGGAAGATAAAATGTTTCCCAGACAAGGTAAAGCTAAAGAAGTTCATCATCACCAAACCATTATTGTACGAAACGTTAAAGGGAACTATGTAGGGAAAAAGAAGACCAAAACTATGAACATTAAAATGGCAACACATGCATAGCTCTCAACAACTGAATCTAAAAAACAAACTAAACAAACAAGCAGAGCAGGAACAGAATCATAGGTATGGAGATCATTTGGAAGGTTATCAGCTGGGAGGGGGAAGGGAGAGAATGGGAGAGAATGTACAGGGATTAAATACAAATTGCTAGGTAAAAATAGACAGGGGGATGTTAAGAATAAGCCTAGGATATGCAGTAGCCAAAGAACTTAAATGCATGATCCATGGACATGAACTAAGGGAAGGAATTGCTAGAGGGAATGGGGGTACCAGGTGGAGTGGGGCAAAGGGAGAGAAATTGGGACAACTGTAATAGCAAAATCAATAAAATGTTTTTTAAAAAGGATAAATTGTATAGTTTTAAAAGATATTATTTATATAAAATAACTTGCTCTGCTATAAATCCATCTTTTAAAACCACAGTGTTTTAATTAGGTACTTAAATGGCACTTTTAGAGTGAAAATTATTAATTAAGTAATATATAACTCCAACAAAAATATGATTTTACTATATCAAAGAGACTATATTGATTTGCCAATGTATTGTAACTTGGTGAAGGTATTACCTTCTTTGGATTTGTGCTTTATGACTTAGTATGCTGTATCATAGGCTGGTTGTGTTAACTGAAAATTATGAAGTCATGAACAGGGAAGAAAAGTTTACAGAAAGAGAGAAAATATTTGCAAAACGTATATCCAAAAAAGGACCTGTATCTTAAATTTTTTTTTAATTCTTAAAACTCAAAATAAGTCAATTACCCCACCCTCTCACCCCCAAAATGGGGAAAATATCTGAATAAGCATTCATTTTTTTATTTCCAGAGAGAAAAGAAGGGAAGAGAGAGAGAAAAACACCGAATGGTTGCCTCCCTTACACACCCCAGTGGGGGACCCTGGGGACAGAACCCACAACCCAGGCATATGTCTGACTGAGAATCAAACCTGCAACCCTTTGGTCTACAGGGCAACACTCCAACCAACTGAGCCACATTAACTTGGGTGATCAGACACTTCTCTGAAGAAAATAAAAATAGGTTATATATTGCTCTTATCACTTAGGAATTCCAAGGGTTTTAGGAGCTCTGTACCAGGATTGAGAACAAATATATACTGTATTCCTCCTGAAAATAGGTAAAAAATCCTCAATAAAATATTAAAAAGTGGAGTCTAGCAGTGTACAAAAGTAATTATGCACCATGACCAAGTGAGATTTATCCCAGGGATGTAAGCTTGGTTCAATATACAAAAACTGAGCAATGAAATATACCATATTAACAAAAGAAAAAGAAAAAACACATGATAATCTCAATAAATGAAGAAAAAGCATTTACAAAATCTAATACCCTGACATAAAGACTCAACAAACTAGAAGTAGAAGGGAATTTCCTCAATCTGATAAAGCCCATTTATAAAAATCCAGAGATAACATTACAATTAATAGTAAATGACTAAAACGTTTCTTTCCTAAGATCAAGAACAAAATAAGGATATCTGTTCTCACTATGTCCCTTCAGCATTGTACCAGAGGTTCTAGCTAGGACAACAAGGCAAGAAAAAAGATAAGCATTCAGGTTAGAAAAAAAGTAAAACTAGCCCTAGCTGGTGGCTCAGTGGATTGGCACCGGCCTGCAAACCCAAATGTTGCTGGTTTGATTCCCAGTCAGGGTACATAACCAGGTTGCAAGCCAGGTCTCCAGCCAGGTCCTTAGATGGAAGCAGGTGAAGGGCAACCATATGTAGATGTCTCTCCTCTCTGCCTCTCTCCCTTCCCTTCTCCCTAAAAAATAATGTGTAAGATCTTAAAAAAAAAAAAAAAAAAGTATAACTATATCTATCTGCTGATGATATGATCTTATACACAGAAAAATACATTAAAAATAGCCAGTTTGTTAAACTTACAAGACACAAGATCAACGTACAAAAATAAAAGTTGTTTTTCCAAACACTAGCAATGAAATATCTCAAAATGAAATGAAGAAAACAATTCTATTTACAACAACATCAAAAAGAATAAAATACTTAGGAATAATTTAACAAAAGAAGTATAAAACTTTCACTGAAGCCAGAAAACATTGTTGAAAAAATTAAATACTATTTAAATGAATAAGAAAATATCCCATATTTGTGGCTGGAAGACTTAATATTTTTAAGATGGCAGTAATTCCCAAATTGCTATGTGTATTTAATGCAATCCCACTCAAAAATTCAATTGGTTTTTTGTTATTGTTGTTGCATTTGGGTAAGTTGAACCTAAAATTCATATAGAAGTGCAGTGAACCTTAAATAGCTAGAAAAACCTTGAAAAAACAAACCAAGTTAAAGACTCATGTGTCCTAATTTCAAAACTTACTGTAAAGCTACAATAATCAATACTTTGTGTTGTTGCCATAAGGACAGACAGATAGACCAATGGAATAGAATTGAGAGTCCACAAATAAACTCATATAATCTGTGGCAATTGATTTTCAACAAAAGTATCAAGACCACTCAATGGAGAAAGAATAATGTCTTTGACAAACAGTGCTGGGACATCAGAATATCTATATGCAAAAAAGTGAATTTGGACTTCTACCTCACACAGTTCCAAATGGATCAAAGACCTAAATGTAAGAACTAAAACTATAAAATCTTGAGAAGGAAATATAGAGGTAAATTTGCATGATTTTGGATTATATAATGGTTTTTTAGATATGACACCAGAAGCATAAGCACTCAAAGGAAAAATGAGATAGATTGGACTTCATAAAATTTTTCAAGTCTGTGCATCAAAGAATAATATCAATAAAGTTAAAAAGCAATCTATTGAAAGGGAGAGTAATTGCTGGTTCACAGGGTAATACTACATTTAGCTTTATAAGGAACTGCCTAACTGGTTTGAGAAAGGCTGTATTTTACACTTCCACCAGATATGTATGAAGTTTCCAGTTTCTCCACATCCTAAGCAACATTTGTTATTATTCCTCTTAAAAAATATATAGTCATGTTAGTGGGTAGATAGCGGTATTTCACTGTAGTTTTATTTGCAGTTCCCTAATCATTAATGATGTAAAGCATCTTTTAATGTGTTTATTGCCCACTTGTGTATCTTACTTGGAGAAATGTCTATTCAAATTATTTGCCCATTTAAAAATAGGTTATTTGTTTTGATGTTTTATTAAGTTGTAAGGACTAAAACCATAAAACTCTTAGAAAAAAACATAGGAGTAAATCTTTATGACCTTGGATTTAGCAATGGTTTCCTAGATATGACACTAAAGGCACAAGCAACAAAAGAAAAAGTAGATATGAAATTCATCAAAGTTTAAAACTTCTGCCCTGGCTGGTGACACAGTGGATAAGGTGCTGGCCTGCAAACCCAAATGTTGCTGGTTTGATTCCCCAGCCAGGGCACATAACCAGGTTGCAAGCCAGGTCTCCAGCCAGCTCTGTAGCTGGAGGCAGGTGAAAGGCAACCATACATTGATGTCTCTCTCCCTCTCTGTCTCTCTCTCTTCCCCATTCTATAAAAATACTAAATAAAAAATCTTAAAAAAAAAAGTTTAAAACTTCTGTATATCAAAGGACATTATCAGTCCTGGCTGGTAGCACAGTGGATAGGTGCCAACCTGCAAACCCAAAGGTCATTGGTACGATTCCCAGGCAGGGCACATAGCCAGCTTGCAAGCCAGGTCTCCAGCCAGATCTGTAGCTGGAGGCAGGTGAAAGGCAACCATACATTGATGTTCCTCTCCCTCTCTGCCTCTCTGCCTCTCTCCCTTTCCCTCTCTTTGGAAATGATAAATAAAGGCTTTAAAAGAAAATCTTAAAAAAAAAAAAAAAAAAAAAAAAAAAAAAAAAA
>PVIW01001584.1:0-156611 GCA_004026585.1 Noctilio leporinus | reverse complement strand
TCTAAATGAAATATACAAATGGCAAAAAAATCACCTAACATTATTGATCATTAGAAACATATAAATACAAAGTACAATGACACCACTTCATACCCACAAGGATGGCTATAATCAAAAACAGAAAATAAGTTTTGGTGAGAGTGTGGAGAAATCAGAACCCTCATATATTGCTGGTGGAATGTGAAACAGTACAATCACAATGGAAAAACAGTGGGATAATTTCTCAATAATTAAACATAGAATTACCCTATGAGTCAGCAATTTCATTATTAGGTATATATCCAAGAGAACAAAAAACATATGTTCGCATGAAAATTTGTACATAAATGTTCATAGCAGTACTACTCATAATAGTTAAAATATGGAAATAGGCCAGGTATCCATCAACTCATGACTAGATAAACAAATCGTGATATAGTCATATGATGGAATATTGTTCAGGTATTTAAAAGAATGAAGTTTTGATACTTTCTATAATGTGAATGAATCTTGAAAACATTATGCCAAGTAAAAGAAGCTAGATGCAAAAGACCATATACTGTGTGATTCCATTAATATTAACTATTCAAAAATAACAAAATTCAAGGGGACAGAAAGTAGATTAATAATTGCCAAGGTTTGGAAAATGAGAGATTGAGGAATAGCAGCTTAATGGGCATTTGGTTTTATTTTGGAATGATAAAAAATAAAATAGATAATGCTGATGCTTACATTTATTGTGAATGTACTAAATTCCACTGAATTTTATATTTCAAATAATTAAGATGGTAAATTTTATGCTCTGTGTATTTCCCCACAATAAACACTTATCTATAAGAAAATAAACAAATAACACACAGACTTGGAAGAAAATATATGCAAAACACGTATGTGACAAAGGACTTGTAGCCAGAATACTCATATAGCAATAACTGCTATAAATCAATAATAAAAAATAACTCAGTTAAAAAACAGGAAAAGCACCCTGGCTGGTGGCACAGTGGATAAGGCGCCAACCTGCAAACCCAGCCAGGGCACATAACCAGGTTGCAAGCCAGATCTGCAGCCCGGTCCGTAGCTGGAGGCAGGTGAAGGGCAACCATACATAGATATCTCTCTCTCTCTCTGCCTCTCTCCCTTCCCCTCTCTCTGAAAGTAATAAATTAAATCTTAAAAAAACAAAAACAAAAAACAGGAAAAGCACCTAAACATTATATATTTCTCAAATGAAGTTATATAAATAATAATAAGTTTAGCATAATTTTAGGGTGGCTGGTGATGCAGGCTGTGAAAGAATTCAGAGAAGAAAGTGAGAGAGCAAAATTTTGTTCACTTTCGAAGAGAGGAGAGGGGCTTAAGTGTGGAGGCGCCAGCAGCGAGATGAGGGGCTTTGAGTTTTTACTGGCTTATAAGAGCATGCGTATTGTGGAGGGCAGGTTGTGTGGGGAGTGTGTGTTGCTGTTGTGTGGCTGCTGGGCTGGTAGGGGCACTGCAACACAGGAGGTTTTGGTTGGTTTTTCATAAGCTGAAGTTTGCTCCAATCTTATCTTTTGCCTGTGGCTGTTGGGGCAGTTAGTCTCATTCCGTTCTTGCTTTTCCAGTAAGTTTCCAGTCCTGGAGTCATAAACTTAGAAGGGTAAAATGGCAGTCACATTTAACAAGGTTAGAGGCCTACTCAGCAAATGGTGCCACAACAGCAAATGATGCTGGCTTTGTTTAATAATTCATCTGCAAGAAAATGCAAATCAAAATCACACTGATATACCACTGTATGTCCATAAGAATTCAGATCTTAAAAGAATATATATTGTACAATTCTACTCTAAAGTATGAAATTAAAAGGACCAACAATGCAAAGTGTTGGTGAGAATGTGGAGCAACAATCTCCTTCATTGTTGAGGCAAATGGAAAAAAATAGAAAGACTGTGGGAAAAGTTTTGACTGTTTCTTGTTTGGTTAAACATACATTTCCTTATCACCCAGCCATTCTACTACTAGTTAGTTACCCTTGAGAACATTCTGAAATAATGGAAATCTTCTCTACCTTGACTGGTATAATGGACTGAAAGTTTGTATCCTTCCAAGCCCATATGATGAAGCTCTAACCACCAATGTGATGCTATTTGGAGGTGGGGTCTTTGGGAGGATTAGGGTTAGGTGAGGTCATGAGGGTGGGGCCTCCATAATGGGATTAGCAGCCTTACAAAAAGATCAATTAATCTTTTTCTCCCCGAACCCAGCCATGTGAGAACACAGCAAGAAGCTGGTTACCTGCAAGTCATGAAGAAAGTTCTCACCAGGACTAGAATCTACCAACACCTTGATCTTGGACTTCACAGACTCCAGAATGTGAGAAGTAAATATTGATTGTTTAAACTGCCTGGTCTGTGGTATTTTGTTATGGCAGCCCAAGTTGATCAAATCAGTTGGGCCATGGGTAACACAGTGTATGAATTTGTTAAAGTTCATCAAATAATACTTAATTTTGTGCATATTCTATATTAACATTTATCTTAAGAAATGTAAAGAAATACTGAATTCTGTTTAGTAGGTTTGCTTGTTATAGTGGTAAGGGTTACCAACTCTGCAACTATTTTTCTCACATTCTAGGCTTGAGCAGAGGAGTAAAAAATGGGAGCCAGCCTTGGCTGGTGGCACAATGGATAAGGCGCTGGCCTGTGAACCCAAAGGTCGCTGGTTCAATTCCTAGCCAGGGCAACATAATCAGGTTGCAAGCCAGGTCTCCAGCCAGGTCTGTAGCTGGAGGCAGGTGAAAGGCAACCATACATTGCTGTCTCTCTCCCTCTCTGCCTCTTTCCTTTCCCCTCTCTCTGAAAAATAATAAAAAACAAACTCCTAAGAAATTATTTTTTAAAAAATGGGATCCAGCAGCAGATTGTATGAAACAGAGAATCAAATCAGAGATATGGAAGACAATATAGTGAAAAACACCCTATTAGAGCTGCAGCAAAAACAATCCAAAAAGAAGGAGGAGGAGGAGGAGGAAAAGGAAGAGGAGGAAGAGGAGGAGGAGGAGGAGGAGGAGGAGGAGGAGATAGAGGAGATAATTTAAGGAGCCTTCAGGACATCAAGTGTACCAACAGTCACATCACAGGGATTCTAAAAGGGGAAGAGAGAGAGAGTCACAGATTAAAATCTTATTTGAAAAAATAATGACTGAAACTTACCTAATCAGGCAAAGGAAATAGACATACAAATCCAGGAAGCAAAGAGAGTTCCAGATGAGATGAATCCAAAGAGGTCCGTACCAAGACACATGATAATTAAAAGCTAAAGATTAAAGACAAAAGAGAATCTTAAAAGCAGTAAGAGAAAAGCAGTTAGTTATGTACAAGGGAACTCCCATAAAACTTCCAGCTGATTTCTCAACAGAAACTTTGCAGGCCAGAAGAGATTGGCATGAAATATTCAAAGTGATGAAAAGCAAGGACCTACAACCAAGATTACTCTACCCAAAAAGGCTATCATTTAGAATTGAAGTATAGACAAAGAGCTTTTCAGACAAGAAAATGTTAAAGGAGTTCATTGCCACCAAACAAGTAGTACAAAAAATATCAAAGGGGCTTCTTTAAGAAGGGGAAATAAAATTAAAAATATAAATAATAAAATAGCAATAACTATACACCCATCAATAATTACTTTAAGTGTAAGTTTATTCAGCCCTGGCTGGTGGCACAGTGGGTAAGGTGCTGGCCTGTGAACCCAAAGGTTGCTGTTTTGATTCCCCAGCCAGGGCACATAATCAGCTTGCAAGTCAAATCTCCAGCCAGGTCCAGAGCTAAGGCAGGTGAAAGACAACCATACATGGATGTTTCTCTTCTTCTCTGTCTCTCTCCCTTGCCCTCTCTCTCTAAAAATAATAAATAAAATCTTTTTAAATAAAATAAAATAAATGTAAGTCTATTCAATACTCTAGTCAAAAGACATAAGGTGGCTGAATTAATAAGAAAACAAAACCCATGCATATACTACCTACAAGAGACTCACTCTGGATCAAAATACAGACTTAAAGTAAAAGGACGAGAAACAATATTGTATGCAGCTGGAAATTAAAAAAAAAAAAAAAAAAAGCTGGGATAGCAATACTTATAAGTTTTGTCTGGAAAAAGTCCAGCCAATGTTAATATAATGAGAACAGTTTGAGTAGCATTGATGTAACATGGCAGCCAAGGAGAGTAGACTGGACTGTACATGTTTATTTTTTATTTTTTATTTTTTTAAAGATTTTATTTTATTATCTTTAGAAAGAGGGGAAGAGAGAGAGGCAGAGAGGGAGAGAGACATCAATGTATGGTTGCTTTTCACCTGCCTCCAGCCACAGACCTGACTGGAGACCTGGCTTGCAACCTGGTTATGTTGCCCTGGCTGGGAATTGAACCTGCGACCTTTGGGTTTGCAGGCCAGCGCCTTATCCACTGTGCTACCAGCCAGGGCTTGGAATGTACATGTTTAAACAATAAGACTAGTCAGTGAGGGCAGTAGACACTGTTGAGCATGTGTACTGTGTGGCTGTTGCATTCAAAGTGACTGAAAGAGTAGAGCAACGAATCCATTAAATTTTGTGTTAAGCTTCAACAGACCTCCATGGATACTATTTGAATGATCCCAAGGCTGCAGTTATGGGCAACTGGTGATTGGCAGCTTCATCACAACAACACGCCTGCTCTTGCATCCCATCTTGTGCAGTTTTTTTGCAAAAACATCAAATCATCTAGGTGACTCAGCCCCTCTACAGCCCAGATTTGGCACCCTGCAACTTCTGGTTTTCCCCAAAACTAAAATCACCTTTGGAAGGGAAGAGATTTTAGACCATCAGTGAGATTCAGGAAAATACAACAGGGCAGCTCATGGTAACTGGGAGAACTGTGTGAGTTCCAAAGTGCCTACTTTGAAGGGGACGGAAGTGTCATTGTTCTATGTACAATGTTTCTTGTATCTTGTTTCTTCTTTAATAAATATCTTTATTTTTCATATTACATGGCTGGATACTTTCTGGATAGATCTCATACATCCTATAAAATAGACTTTAAAACAAAGGCTTTAACAGTGACCAAAAAGACATTTCATATATAACGACCAAGATATGGAAGAAATCCAAGTGTCTATCAATAGATGATGGATAATGAAGATGGGGTATATATACAATGGAATGTTACTTGGTCATAAAAAGGATGAAATATTACCATTTTCACAACATGGATGGACCTAGAGGGTATTACATGAAGTGAAATAAGTCAGACCTAGGCAAATACCATATTATTTCATTTATATGTGGCATCTTAAAAACATAGTAAACAATCAAAACAGAAACAAACTTAGATACAGAGAATGAACTGATGGTTGCCAGATGGGAGGCGGGGGTTAGAGGGCTGGGTGAAATAGTTGAATGAATTGAGAAATACAAGTAGGCAATTACAAGTAGTCATGGGGATGTAAAGTACAGTGTAGGGAATATAGTTGATAATATTGTAAAAACTATGTGTGGTGCTGGGGGGTACTAAACATATCAAGGGGATCACTTCATAAATTATAGAAATGTCTGATCATTACACTGTAAACCTGAAACTAATATAACACTGTCAACTGTAATTGAAAAATAAAAATAATAAAATTAAATAAATAAAGCTTATGAACTGTTTATTTCTTGAATTTTCCACTTAATATTTTCAGACCACAACTGTCAGCAGCAACTAAAACTGTGGTAAGTGAAATTGCAAATAAGAGGAGGGACTACAGTATGTGGAGAGGAGTCTAGAAATATACTAGATTGTTGAATTGAAAGTGGATGTACCAGTATGAAGTCACAGTTTGGTGTGTGTGTGTGTGTGTGTGTGTGTGTGTGTGTGTGTGTGATGTGTATAAATGGAAATCATATGATAGCAGGGCAAAATGTAAATAAACGATGACTCTACGCTTTAAAAAATTACAAGGGAGTTCATTGTAATATTCCTACAGTTTTCCTATAAGTTTAAAATGATTTCTAAATTAAAAGTTTCCAAAAAAGAGTGAAAAAATACCATGAATTAGCAAAGGCAGCTTTACAAGGCTGCAGAGAGTAGAGGTGCTTTTGACACTCACCCAGCAAGGAGGCTTAAAAAAGAAAATCTACTTCACACACACAGACTTGTGAGCGTCACCATGCACGCTCTATTATTCCTTCCAGAATCAAGGAGAAATGCCACGTGGATCTTCCCATTTGGAAGACGCAGTGGCAGCCTGGCAGAGAGTAAAAAGGCCAGGCCCGGAGCCAGGATACCTGGGCCCGCAGTCTCCTTGCTGCAGCTGTGGAGGATGGCCCTGTCCTCTGGACCTCACTGTCCTGTCCACACCACGAGGTGGCCAGGATCTCCAGCCACTCTGTTTTCACCACTCTAGATGGTCCTAAAGCCAGAATGGTGCTCGCCAGCAGCTCAAAAACCCGCTGCAGCCTCCTTGGGGGTTTCCACTTTCCAAGAATTAGTCTCTCTACTTGCTCAGGCGGCCTCTTGGAACACCAGCCTCTCAGCACTTTTCCCTGCCTTGTCCTGGGGCCAGCCCCAAGCTCGTGATGTGATTTTCCAGGCTGAGGCATCTCCTCACCCTTGGAGCCTCTAACTTACCCCTGTCGCAGTTGGAGGACCACCCTTGCCCTCAGCCTCAGTAATGCACTGCTGCATTACTATGCAGCAGTGGCAACAGGGACTTTACTCTTGCCAGACCCTCCAACCTTTAGGGTGGTGGCCAGAGAGAGGCCAAACCTCAGGGCCCAGTGCCATGGGTACTCACAGGGCTTCGCCGCGGGTAGATGGGACTCACCTGCTGGCCTGGACTGCCCACACCCAACTGTCTGCCCCAGAGTCTTAGAGACTTCCTCTGCAGGCTCCAGCCTCCCCGGAGCAGAGGGAACATTCCTTCGTTCACTTAACACATTTTTATTGAGTGTTCTGACTCAGAGTGAGCACACTCAGACCTAGAGAGCTTACATTCCAAACAGAGAGGAACATGTAATTGTGCATGGGGAGGAGTGCTCTGAAGGAGAGGAAGTATGGGATACTCGAATTTCCTAGGCCAGAAAGAGGAAGAAGGAGTTTTTGATCCCAAAGAATAAGAAATGCAAAAGCCCTGAGGCTAGGTCAAGCTCAAAGAATGGAAAGAGGTCAGTGTGACTCAGTCAGCAGGGGCCAGATGTGCAGCAAGGCCAGATGTGCATGTCACTCCTGAGGTGAGTGACAGGAATACATTTGCATTTGCAAAGGCACGCTGACTGCAGAGTAGAAGGTACGTACCCAACTTAGGAGCTATTTCAGACTGATAGGTGATGTAGCAGGGGTCTCAGATGGGGCGTCCTCCCCAGAGCACTGCCAGAAGGGAGTCTGACATTACGGGCCTGCCTAAGGACACACCAGGGACTACCTCAGCCATAGCTGTCTCTGCCCATCAGTGGGGGCCCAACCAGCCCACGGGAAAGGTTTATGCCTCAGTCTCCCTGCCAAGCATTCCTGTTCTGTGACCTGTGCTAAATGGCACTCTATTTTATTTTATTTTATTGTTATTATATTACATTCATCTCATTTCCCCCCTCTGCTCTCCCCTAACACTCACTCTCTTTTTAAAACAACAATAAAAGCTTTGTGAAGTAAGATATAATTCACATACTACACAACCTCATGCATCCAAAGTACATAATTCAGTGGCTTTTAGTATATTCACAGAATCGTGTCACCATCAGCACAGCCCACTTTAGAACATTTTTATCATCTCAAAAAGAAAGTCCCACATCTTTTAGCTATCGCCCCCTTAAATCCCCCTAGGCCTCCACCAGCCCTAGGCAACCATCAATCTACTTTCTGTCCCTATAAGAACTGCCTGACCTGCTGTTTGTCTCCCTGCGTCTGGGGGCTGACTGGCACCGGGAGCCTATTCCGGCCACCTTCAAGCTAGCCACCTTGCCCTCGGATGCCTGCTGTTGTCTTCTCACCTGACTCCTGAGGCAGCCCCTGCAGTTGGCAGCTCCTCTTCCAGCTCTACCTGGCCCCGCCTTTTCCGTTGAAAACTGGAGAAGTTCTACCTGGCACACGAGCCAGCTTTCAGGCGTAGCTTTCCCAAGCCCCAAGGTCAGACCCCTTGGGCCTCAATTTAAGGCCTGTTTCTGTTCCCTCCCCTGCCCCAGGGCCAAATCCCAGATGGACTTTAGCCACCCAGTCAAAGCCTGATCTTTATCTTTCCCTCTCTTGAGAGTGGGACTCAGATGACCCTCCATTTTCCTCATCCTTCTCATCCCCAGGATCCACCCTGACCTTCCTAGAGGCCCAAGGAGCAGAGGGAGAGGGGGATTCCTCATCTCAGAAGCACTAGGAGAAGCCAGGTGGCCACCCAGCGATAGAAAGGATATCCATGGTTGTCAGCCCAACATCTCCTCCCTTTGTTATAGTAACACACCTTTACTCCTACGGAGAATCCACCTCATCTGGTATGGAGGTCTGACCCTTCCTTGTTCCCCTCACAGAGCTAGGCGTGTGACTCAGGCCTGAGTGAAATACAAAGAGAAATGGAAAGAGAAAGAAAGAAGTTGTCCACCCCTCACTTCAGGAGTGCCCAACCAGTGCAGGAAGTCACACTCAGGAGAAAGTCCAACCCCCTTGCCTTGGGCCAGGAGTCCTCTCAGGGTCAGGCTCCTGCAGCTGGTGCCTGAGATCACAGTTTGCATGGCTTCTCCCCCTGTGCTGTCCTGTGAGCCCCTCCCTTTTTAGTGTCTCCTGAGAGCACTAAATCATTTGCCCCTAAATTTGTATCTCAGGGTCTGCTTCTAGGAAAGCCCACCTCAGACAGCTCCCAAGAGTGAAGTCCCGATCTAGACTTCTTCAAATCCTAACCTGTTAGTCAACCTCCTCTGGACATGTCTGGCTGGCTGGCCCACCTCAAACTCCATAAGCCCCACATGGAGACCATCCTTTCCTGTCTCAAGTCTACGTCTGTTCCCTTTCCATCCCATCTCCTAATACCAAAATGCAAGGGTCACCCTTGACCACGGCCAACACCATCCAGCTAGTCACTAGTTCTGCAGATTCTCTTTATTATCCTGCGACTTTCTCCCTCCACACCTAGTTTTCTTACTTTGAGTACCACTAACTTCACTACAGCTCAAAGTCCAAATATGCAACCACATGATTTCTCTGCATAACTCCCCTCCATAGCTACTGGTTGTCCTAAAGATAACATCCTGGGTTCAGTATTTGGGGTCTTCTAGGGTCTCCCCGACCCTGCTCCCCCCCAGCTTCCGCAGGGCACAGGGAACATGGCGGCTGCAGACCCAGCCTGGCCTGGGTGTGCCACTCCAGGAGACATCCTCCCCAAGCCCAGCCCTCTCTCCCCCAGCCACTGCACCAGGCAGCCTTTCTCCTTCATTTTCAAAAACAAACTTTCATAATTAAATTATTTAGAATTTTCTGGCACACCCTTTCATAATTTGATCGCTGTCCTGTTTACCACCGGGTGTTTATATTTTGACGGTTTCTAGTTGGGCTTTGGGCAATCCAATGCTTCAACTGTTTTCCTGTTTCAATGATCAGATGTGTCCTCTTGTGTCCTCTGGTTGTGTCTCCTTGGACCTTTTTCTGAGTCCTCATGTCTGGCAACCAGCTTCCTGGGTAACATCTTCAAGAGACCATCTGGATGTCTTTAGGCTGGGACCAAGGCCGGAAATCATCACTCCACAGGGTCACCACTGCTGCCTCCCCCCACCAGCCCTCCTGTGGACCATCTGGGCCACAGCGGGCCTGCTCTCCTGGCTGCTCCCACTGGGACACGTGCGTCTCCTTTGTATTGGGTTCAGCAGGGTCACCTGCCTAGGACCACGCCCTCTTTGGCTCAACCACCTTGGCTCAGAGAGAAGCAGGTCATTCCCACAGGAAACCTACATCAAACTAAAAACAGAAAGAAGCAATAGACCAAGTGCTTTTTATAGTTTATAAAGTGCTTTCACATGCATGCATCCATTTGTGCCCCATAGGAAGTATGGGGGGTGGGCGTGATTATAGCCATCTTTGCTTACAAATGAGGCATTTGGGGCTCGGAGAGAACGCAGGCTGCCTCCCATCTCAGCAAGACAGCAGTGGTGGAGCAGCGGCACAAAGTCAGTCCTTTGGCCTCCAATGCCTTGCTGTTTCTGAAATAAACAGACACAAACATAACCAGGTGTGCATGATGAGTATTAAATGGAACAGAGCAAAATACCAACACAGCATCCATGGGGGTTACAATGGTCCAAGGGATATTCCTGGAGGACAGCCCCAAGTTTGACCAGAAATGGCCAGGAACTGGAGGAGCAGAGGAGGCTCAGGATCAGAGATAGGCAACAACAACATTAATTGCTGCATCCCTTCCCTCGTCTCCTCTCATGGGGCCTTCCCATGGTACATAGGCAGTCACTCATTCTTTCTACTTTGCCAACCAGAAAACAGAGGGCCCAGAGATGCGATCACTGGGCCAAGGTCACCCATGTAACAGGAAAGGAGCCAGGGCTCAAACCCTGTGGGCCAGGAGAAACCAGCCTCTCTCAACCCCACCTGGGTGACAGATCCCTGGGGAGAGAGCAGGGCATGGGAAGGAGTAATGGGATTGAGGTCAGGGCAGAAGGCTGCAGAGGCAGGCGGCAGGCAGGCCTCAGCACAGCAGAGTGGGAGTGCATCTCTCTGCTTCCAGCAATAGCTTTGGCAGGCCCTGTCTGCAGCTTCCCTAGTAAACAGGCAGGATGAACAGATGGATGAAGAGTGTGGCTTTGGAGAGACCATGAGAGCAGGCTCCCAACCATCCAAGAGGAAGTGGCTACCCTACTCCCTTCAGGGAGTGGGTCTGAGCCCCTTGGCCATCCTGTTCTGCTTTGTTCCACCTAGTTCTGCCTTTCTGGGGGGCCTCCATAGACATGGGGGAGGGAATATTTGCTTCCAATTTGGTGTCAGGAGGCTGGAGCAAGACCTGTTTTTCTGAAGCAAAGCAGAGATGGTCCACATCAGGGCAGGGAGCGTGAAATCCACTCAAAGAGGTTCCATGTGTTGCCGAGATGGGGGCTGGTCCTCCTCAATGCCATCACACGTTCTGGCCCTTCCCTGGATTGGAGGGGAGCCTATCCATTGTCAAGCTCCCCTGATCCCCGAAGTGTCAGCAGAATTAACCCAGAGCAGATCATGAGGTTATCTATCAGGTGCCAATCCCACAGCATTAGGCATCTTTAGAGCCAATCAGAGCTAGGTTGGGCTTGTCAGTCCCTGACTGCTACCACCTACAGGATCTTACAACATAGCCTCCCCAAGGCCTTGGTTCTGTACAAAATCATTGCCAATTTATACCTGGTGAAACACTACACTAAACTTGACACGTTATAGGTTTTTTCTTTTTTTTTTAAGATTTTTATTATTTTTTTAGAGAGAGGGGTAGGGAGAGAGGCAGAGAGGGAGAGAGACATCAATGTAAGGTTGTCTTCCACCTGCCTCCAGCTACAGACCTGGCTGGAGACCTGGCTTGCAACCTGGTTATGTGCTCTGGCTGGGGAATCGAACCAGTGACCTTTGGGTTTGCAGGCTGGTGCCTTATCCACTGTGCCACCAGCCAGGGCTATTATGCCACCAGCCAGGACTTAAGGTTTTTTTTAATCAGCCTTCTTCTATTTTTGTTTTCTTATTATGCATCATTCATTCTTTCAATTATGTATCCAACAAACAGTTACTAGGTGGTTATATGGTGCTAGCCCTAGGGATATGGGGGTGATAGGAACAAGGTTTAGACATAGGCTCTCATTGCTTATCAGCTTGTGAAAAGGTCAGACAGGTTAACAGGTGCTTAAAATTAAAAAGAACAAGTGAGCCCTGGCTGGTGTGGCTCAGTGTATTGAGCTCCAGCCTGTGAACCAAAGGGTCACTGATTTGATTTCAAGTCAGGGCACATGCCTGGGTTGCAAGCCAGGTCTCCATCCAGGTCCCCAGCTAGAGGCACATGAAAGGCAACCATACACTGATGTTTCTCTCTCTCACTTCCTCCCTCCCTTCCCCTCTAAAAATAATAAATAAATAAATCTATAAGAAAGAAAGGAAGGAAAGAAGGAAGGAAGGAAGGAAAGAAGGAAGGAAGGAAGGAAAGAAAGAAAGAAAAAAGCGTGTTGCCCTGGCCAGTGTGGTTCAGTTGGTTGGAGTAGTCCTATTCCTGGAAGGTTGAGGGCTTGGTTCCTGGTCAGGGCACATACTTATGCTGTGGGTTCGATACCCAGTCCTAGTGCATACAATCCCTGATCCAGACACATATAGAAGGCCATCAGTTGAAGCTTCTCTTTTGCATCTGTGTTTCTTTCTCTCTAGGAGCAGTGGAAGAATGTTCGGTGAGGAAAAAAAAAAGAAAGAAAGAAAGAACAAGCGTTGATGCAACAGAGAGAAGGGACCCATGGGTTGGGGAAGGTTTTTCAGAAGATGGGATTTTTGAGCTAGGTCTGAATGAAGAACAAGAGTTATGCAGTGTAGACAGAGAGGACCAAAATCACCATATTGAGTTGAAGTAGCAAAAACATGGTGGGAGGAAATGGCAGAGAGGTAGGTTGGGGTAAGTAGAGTAAAAACAATGTGAATGTTGAGCATCTCCTCTACTAGGTGTCAAGCACTGCCCTGAATGCTTCACTGGTAATAATGCATTTAATGATTACAAATACCTGATGAGGTACATTTATGGGTGCAGTTACAGTTATCTTTGCTTTATAGATAAGAAGATAGAAGCACAGCAGTTAAGCAACTTGCTTAATATTACACAGCTAGCAAGTGGCAGTTAGATGTTGACCTCAGACAGCCTCCAGAGTGCAAGCTGTTAACCATGATAAGGTACTATCTCTCTGGAATGCATTACTGCATCTCTTTCAGACACATTACAGCACAAATAAATTCATTTTCCAATCTCAAGTGATCAAACCATCTCCCCCTAACCAGCTCCCCCCCCCCCCCCCAAAAAAAAAAAAAACCCAATGCCCCAACAATCTTGTTCTTGCCTTGTTTCCTAACGAATATCCTTTCCCCAACAAGAATATGAGTCCCCCCAACTAGGGGCCCCATTGCGTCCCACTGAGACCTCTGACTATGACCCACCAGGATGCAGTCCCAGCCCTGGCAATGCTTGTTAGAGGGAAGGGTTGACTGAGGCCTCACCATAAGTCACCTGAGCTGCCAAAAGCCCAGAGGCTAGCCAAGAGGAGAGCCTGAGTGTGAAATTTTCCAACTTGCCTCCCCAACCAGCTCAGTCCTGAGTGCAGCCGCCCCAAGAAAGATGAGCTCATGTAGGGGCTCCCCTGTGCCTCATGGGCTTTGAACTGCAACCAGAGCTGGAGTCCCTCCTAAATCCCTAACTAGAAAAACCTGTCCATGAGCCCTGGCCACAGAGTGGGTGCACCATGCACAATTGGTGGTAAGGAATGGTGCCCGAGGCTGGCTCAGCTGCAGCCCAGGCTGAAAAGTAGGTCCTTGAGCATGGCCTCCCTGCCAAGGCAGACACAGCCAGAGCCAGCTTTGGGGATCACATCTGGATCCACAGGCCAAGTTGATTAGCAAAAGCATGGCTGGAGATTGGAAGTCCAGCAAAGAGTGCTGAAAAGGCCTGAACCAGAGCATGAGCTATGGATCTAGAAAGGAGGGGAGGCTCCCCAAGATATTGGAGAGGTTCTGTGGATAGCAGTTGGGTTCTCCAGCTTGGCTACAAGGGGAAAGAAATGGAAAAAGTGAAAGAAATGGGGAATCAGGTGTGGGTGGTAGAAGGAAAAGTGGAGCAGTCCTTGCAGAGAGGAGGGGACCAGCTAAGGAGAGATGACAAGGGCAGTTGAGAAAGTATGGATTGTGAGAATCCTGGGGACACCGAAAAGAGATGTTTACCAAGCAGTTGGCCATTAGCTCACTCTGAGAAGAGAAGGCAGGGTTGAGGGTAGAGTCTTAGATTATATATTCACTGGATTGAGGGTCAAGATTTTGGAAAAAGATGAAATGGCCAAGTTGGACAGCTAACACCAAAAGCAAAGGGGGACCGGAAGGTCTTGGGGGAGGTTCCAGCTGGTACTTAAGAAGAATGAAAGGAGCAGCAATGAGAGTTCTACTGTGTGAAGAGAAGCCAACAGGGTAAAGCCATAGAATTCTTGGGAGGTATGGGGTTCAAGAAAAGAGGGCCAAACCAGAACTTCAGCTTGGGGAAACACAGAGCAAAGGCCATTGTGGGTAGAGAGCAGGGCATCTGCTAAGAGTCGGATGACCTAGAGAATCTTCTTCCAAACATAGGCCAAAGATAAAAAAGTCCATACATTATATCTACCAGAAGATGCATGCAAGAATGTTCATAGCTTCTCTATTCATAAGAGCCCAAGCTAGAAGTCACCCAAGTGCTCATCAATTAATGAATGATAAACAAATTATGCTATCTTCATACAGTGTAATTGTATCAGTAATTTTATTTATTCTTTCTCTATCCAACTTTTATTTTATTTGTCTGGGAAGTTCTTTATCTGCCCTTTGATTCTAAATGATAACTTTGCTGGGTAGAGCAATGTTGGCTATAGATCCCTGCTTTATAGGACTTTGAATATTTCTTGCCAATCCCTTCTAGCCTACATAGTTTCTTTTGAGAAGTCAGCTGACAGACTTATGGGAATTTCCTTGTAGGCAACCAACTTTTTTTCTCTTTTTGCTTTTATGATTCTTTCTTTATCTTTAACCTTTGGCATTTTAACTATGATGTGTCTTGGAGTAGGTCTCTTTGCACCCATCTTGTTTGGAACTTTCTATGCTTCCTTGACTTATATGGCTGCTTCCTTCACCAAATTATGGAAGTTTTCTTTCATTATTTTTTCAAATAGACTTCCAATTTCTTACTCTTTCTCTTCTCCTTCTGACACCCCACCCCTATGGTCCTAATATTGGAACACTCGAAGTTTTTCCAGAGGCTGCTTGCACTATCCTCATTTTTTTTTTTTTTTTTTTAATTCATTTTTGTTCTTGTTGTTCTGATTGGTTGTTTCTGGGTTCCTTATATTCCAATCATTGACTTGATTTTCAGCCTCATCCACTATACTGTTATTTCCCTATAAATTGCTCTCTATTTCAATTAGTATATCCTTCATTTCTACTGGATCTTTTTTATGCTGTGAAAAAAGCAGAGGCACAGAACAGATTGGTCTCACATCCATGTGTGGTAGGTGAAACTTCAGGAGGAATACCTTGGGAGCAAGGAGTCCCAGCCTCACACCAGGCCCCCCAGCCCAGGGTTCCAGTGACAAGAAAATAAGTCCCTACAATTTCTGTCTTCAAAACCAACAGGGGATTAAATAGGTGGAAGAAACTACCATTCACAGTTTGGTTTCTCCTGGGAATCTCTAAGCCCAGGCACAAGTAGCAGCCATGTCAGATTGCTTTATAGCCCAGGCAGGGTGGCCCAAGATAAAACCCAGGTGGGGTACCTTGTCCTGCACCACCTGGGAAACTCCAGAGCCTATGGACCCAGTGGACAACTAAAGACCACATTAGAGCACCATCCCAC
Source organism: Noctilio leporinus (assembly GCA_004026585.1). Lineage (NCBI taxonomy): Eukaryota > Metazoa > Chordata > Mammalia > Chiroptera > Noctilionidae > Noctilio > Noctilio leporinus. Next base: position 141,086 of record PVIW01001584.1, on the reverse strand, counting down.
TCCTGCACAGCTGATCCTCCATGGGTGGTGGAGGTTGGTGGTCAGTGGTCACAGCCATGGTAGGAAAACCCCTCCCATTGACCTGCCAACAGCAACCAAGACTCAACTACGCCCTGGCTGGTAGCACAGTGGATAAGGCGCCAGCCTGCGAACCCAAAGGTCGCAGGTTCGATTCCCCAGCCAGGGCACATAACCAGGTTGCAAACCAGGTCTCCAGTCAGGTCTGTGGCTGGAGGCAGGTGAAAAAGCAACCATACATTGATGTCTCTCTCCGTCTCTGCCTCTCTCCCTTCCCCTCTTTCTAAAAAATAATGAAATAAAATCTTAAAAAAAAAAATTAAAAAAAAAAAAGACTCAACTACAAGAGGAGGGGGTACTCAGCCTGCACAAAGGGTATACTGTGAGTACCCAATTTGGGTGATAGGAAAGTCTATGCCACTGGATCCTACAGGACACCAACTACATTAGGCCGTACTACCAAGACAGGGAGTCATACAAGTAATAGCTAATACGTAGAAAAAATACACAGAGGCTGCCAAAATGAAGAGACAACAAAACATGATCCAAGTGAAAGATCGGATCAAAACTCCAGAAACTAAACAAAATGGAGACAAGCAATCTGTCAGATGCAGAGTTCAAAACACTGGTTATAAGGCTAGTCAAGGAACTTAGTTTGGACCTCAACAGCATGTTTTAGTAGTTCTTTTTTAAAGAATGAACTTCAGCTACATGTATGAATGGATCCCAAAATTAGGCTGAGCAAAAGTAGCCAGACTCAGAGGTGTATTCACTGCTAATTCCATGTATAAAAGTTCTAACAGGAAAAGCTAGTTTAAATTGATAGAGGTCATGATAATGGTTACTTGAGAGTAAGTAAGTCTCCTGAAAGAAGTAGGAAGGAACCTTCTGAGGAACTGAAAACATTTTATGTCTTAATCTCAAAGTGGCAGCAGTATGAGTGCCTGCATATGTAAAGTTCATCAAGCCATACACTTAAAATTTATACATTTTGCTGTTTGGAAATTTTAATTCAATAAAAATGTAAAGTTAAGAAAACAGAGAGACCAGGCGACATCATGGAAAATGGTGACGTAGGACATTTATTTATTTTTTTTTTCTTTTTTTTTTTTTTTATTGTTGTTGTATTACATCCATCCCTTTTTTTCTCCCCTCTGTCCCCCTCCCCACCCACCCTTTCCCCCCAAAGTCAATCCCACCTGTTGTCCATGTCCATGGTTCCTTTATACTAGGTTCTTGTCTAAGCTGCTCCCCTTCTTTGCCTCTGCCTCCTAGGACATTTAAATGATCGATTTCTCCACTGAAGCAACCATAAGCTGACAAAGATTACTTTAATCAGCTTTTTTTTTTTTTAATTTTATTGTTGTTGTATTACATCCATTCCCTTTTTGCTCCCCTCTGTCCCCCTCCCCACCCACCCATTCCCCCCAAAGTCAGTCCCACCTGTTGTCCATGTCCATGTCCATGGTTCTTTTATACTAGGTTCTTGTCTAAGCTGCTCCCCTTTCTTGCCTCTGCCTCCCCTCTCCCTCCTTTAATCAGCTTTTAAATCCAAAATTTATGGCAACCAGGAAGATGCTTAATGAAGAAAAAAAGAAAGCTGGATTACAGTAAAAGAACATTGTGGCATTGCTGCCCACCTTGTTCTTATTCCTCATTTCCTGGTACGGTGGCAGCTGTGAGGATGGTAGGTTGCATTTCTGATATAGTTTTCTGGTACCAAGGGGCTAATATAGACCATATTCTTTTTTATTTTTTAAGATTTTATTTCTTTCTTTCAGAGAGAGGGGGAGGGAGAGAGGCAGAGAGGGAGAAAAACATCAATGTATGGTTGCCTTTCACCTGCCTCCAGCCACGAACCTGACTGGAGACCTGGCTTGCAACCTGGTTATGTGCCCTGGCTTGGGAATCAAACCAGCAATCTTTGGGTTCACAGGCCGGTGCTTTATCCACTGCGCCACCAGCCAGGGTAGACCATATTCTTTAAAAGAAAACAAAACAGAACAAAAACAAAACTGTAATTGTATGGTTTTAAAAATCTATCTAGTGATTCCTAAAGGGAAAGCTCTGAGGTTAACTTTTTTTGTGCCTTTCCACCCCACCAGGCTGATATGGCTTTCCAGGCAGCAGCAGCATTTGTAGAAAGATTTAAAGACATACACACTCCATGCCCTCTTGGGGCAAGGGATAGCAGATTGAACGAGCTGCCTACAAAACTCAAAAGCCTAGGGAGGAAGAGACAGAGAAGGTTATTGAGAGAATAAGGACTTTGAAGGGTCACTGCACATACTGGGAAAAGTAGAGTACAATGTGCACGTTCAGGATGAAAAGCATACTTAAAAGACCTGAGATGTCTCTGGGCTTCACCTCTGATGACTGTGAGCTCCACACAAGTTGGAAGTGAAAGCTAAAACAGCTGTAGGGAACATGGCTTAACATTGAAGGAATGCCCCAACTCAAAACCAAGCTACAAAGACTGAAAGAGTACTATCTTTTTTCCTTCGTGGCTCCAGGTAATTAAGGAAATCTCTCTTGGGTCACTGGTAGGCCACTGAGATACTAAAACAAAGACTTTAGAGATAATACACAACAAGGAATTCAATCTTGACAGAAATAGTTTGGAAAAGTCACTAAACAAATGGACATCAAAACCAATAAAAGCAAATAAACCCTGAAAAAAAGAAAGTTTTCTAATTTCAAAAGTTACTACATTATAATATTCAAAATCCCAGTTTCTCTATTTATAAGGGGAAAAGATAAACTGAAACACTTCCTGAGGAAGTCCAGACATTAAACTTACTAGATAAAGACTTTAAATATACTATTTTAAATATGGCCAAAGAACAAAATGAAACTATGAACAAAGAACTGAGGAAATCAGGAAAACAATATATTAACAACATAAGAACACCCAAAAAGAGGTAGAAATTGTAAAAGGAAACCAAATAGAACTTCTAGGGCTGAAAAGTATGATAACTAATGCAAAAATTATATTAGAGGGCTTCAGCAGCAGATATGAGCAAGCAGAAAAATAAAATAGCACATTTGAAGACAGGAAAAATGACATTATCTAGTCTGAGGGGGTGCAGAAAGAAAAAAAATGGAGAAAACTGAACAGGACCTAAAAGACCTGTGGACACCATTAAGTGGATCAACATGCATTATGAGAGTTCTAGAAGGGGAACGAGAATGGCAGAAAGAATATTTGAGATATAATGGTCAAAAACTTACCAAATTTGATGAAATACAGGAATCTCTATATCCAAGAAACTCAAAAAACACCTAGTAAGGAAAACTAAAACTACATCCACACCAAATTATCTGTCAAAAGACAAAGATTCTTGGCCCTGGCTGGTAGCACAGTGGTTAAGGCACCGGCCTGCAAACCCAAAGGTCGCAGGTTCGATTCCCCAGCCGGGGCACATAACCAGGTTGCAAACCAGGTCTCCAGTCGGGTCTGTGGCTGGAGGCAGGTAAAACGCGACCATACATTGATGTCTCTCTCCCTCTCTGCCTCTCTCCCTTCCCCTCTTTCTAAAAATAATGAAATAAAATCTTTAAAAAAAAAAAGACAAAGATTCTTGAAGGAATTCTGAAAGCAGTGAGAGACAGAGTAGAGAAACCTCCATGGTTTCTCCTCACAAACCATGGAGGCCAGAGAGGAGAGAAATTATCATTTAAAGTGCTGAGGAAAAACTGTTAACCAAATATTTTATACACAGCAAAACCATTCTTCAAAGATTAAGGTAAAATTACAACATTCCCAGTTAAACAAAGCCCAAAAAGTTCTTTGCTAGCAGACTTGCCCTATAAGAAATGCTAAAGCAGGTCCTTTGGTTTGAAAGGAAAGGCCATTAGGCAGAAATTTGAAGCCATATGGAAAAAAAAAAAAAAAAAAAAAAAAAAACTCTTTAGTAAATGTAACAACATAGGAAAGTGAAAAAGCCAATGTTTTTATAATTTTGGATTATAACTCCTTTTTTTATTGTCCATATGACTTAGAAGACAAAAACATTTAAAATCTTCTAAATCTATATTAATGGACACATAATGCAGGTATGTAATTTGTGACAATAATATAAAGGTGATGGAACCATTATAGGAGCAGAAATTTTGTACATTATAGAAGCAAAGTTGATATCAATTCAAACTACAGTGTTATAACTTTAGAATGTTAATTGTAATCCCCATGGTAAAGCCCTAAGAAAATATATTTTAAATATACAGAGAAGAAAATGAGAATGGAATTAAAACATTTTACCACAAAAAGTCAATTAAATGATGGCAGCAGAGTAGGTGAGTATTACATTCACCTCCCAGGAACAAGCTGGAATTACAACTAAAATAGATTAAGCAACGTGAGTAACCAACCGAAGACTAGCTGAAAAGATGTCTTATAACCAAGGATCTACAAAAGAAACCACTGGTAGAAAGGGTGGAGATACAAAAAAAGCCAGCCCCGCTTCCATAGATGGAGGCTAAGAACCCAGAAGGACACCTAAACTGCAAGGGATATCCCCTGAGAAGTGTGGAGTTTCAACCACAAGTCAAGCTCCCAATCCAAGAGCACCAGAGCCAGGAAGAGGTGCCCATTGTGAAAATAACATCTGACTGAGAATCAGCAAAGATTTCATCCAGCAGGGAGAGACAGGAGTCTGCTAGAGACACAGGCACCCTTTTAAAAGTCCGTATCACAAAATCTCATTCGCAGCCACTTACCCTGGGCTCTGGCAGACTAGAGTCACATGAGTAGAGTCTGGGATTTGTGGCTCTGAGGAGAGAGTTAAAGGAGCAGCCATCAGGATTCTGTGCTGATGATCACTTTCCCACACCGCATACCATCTTTCTTGGGTGGAGCACTCCCCACTTTATGGCATCAGCGTGGGGGAAAGCTATTGCCCAAACTTTTGGACTCCCCATTGCCCAACCCTGCAGAGCTTTGCACCTGCTGAGAAGTCAGCTGCCTGGGTAGGGGTCTACAGGTCTGAGCAGACTCAAGGGGTGTCAGTGACTGAGTTGTGTGACTATAGGTTGAGGGCCATTCCCCTCACTTTTCCATGAATTAGACTGGTACTTCCCTCTCAGGAAGAACCCCTAATCCCACTCTTCAGGTTCCCAGCGGCCCCAACCTCCTGCCTCCCCATGTCCCTGCCCTGCTGAGCTCAGGTTCCTCTCCAAAGAATTAGGAACAGACAGAGTTGTCTGGCTCTAATACAAAGGGCCATCTTTCCCTTGGATGCATGACAAATGCAGAGCCCTCCCTTCACTTGACCAAATTTTAGTCTGTTGGGCCTAATAAACTCTGCTGGTCTCACCCTGATGACTTTCTGAGACTCTGACACACCACAAAGGTGTGCAAGCACCCAGTAGGTGGAAACTAGATTTGGTATACCCTGGTACATTTGCTGAGTGGCCTCAGACCCAATAATGGCACCAAGTGTGACCCTATATCAGTCTGGTGAGCACCACTCACCTCTACCTGGTGATTCACTGAGAACCTATTTCATGCAACTCAAGTACCTCCAGGGGCTTTTTTCAGTGACTGAGGATAACAGGCAGTTGACAGGTGGAGGCAGGCAAAGGTGGATCTCAGGGTATCTTGAGACTCTTGCTGACTTGCTCTAGGCCAAATGTAATGAAAACCAGCCTTGCTGTGCAGCTTGCTCCTTCCCATGCACACTGAGGTTTGTGATCAGAGGCAATCACAAACTGTGGATCACTTTGTAGCTCCAAACAGGTTGCCCAGGGCCAGCCACAAGCAGATCTGACATTGTCTTATACCAGAGTCCCTCCCAAAAGGCCCCAGTGGCCAGCTTCAGACAACATCAGAGCAGAATCCAATAAGCTTTACAAACATTGTATCCAAAGGAAGATCTGGCAGACAGATCTGAGTTGAATTTTGCTTCCCGTGGTCAGCACCTGCACACCAACTTGTACACCATGGTCAGGGATGATCCTCACAGTCAGCCAGCCTGAGGGTCAAGCCCATGCATGAAGAGACAATAGCAATCAAGACTCAATTACAACAAGAAGGTCCATATAACTCACACAGGAACATTCTAGAGCACCCAGCTCAGGTGATCAAAGAGACTGTACCATGGGAGCCTTCAGGACATCTACTTCATAAGGCTACCCTACTAAAACTGGGAGTCATAGCAGATCTACCTGATACATAGAAACAAAGACAAAGAGGCAGCCAGAATGGGAAGACAAAGATATATACCCCAAATGTAAAAACAGGAGAAATCTCCAGAAAAAGCTAAATAAAATGGAGGCAAGCAATTTATTAGCTATAGAGTTAAAAAATGGTTACAAGGATACTCAAATAACTTAGTGATGAGAACTACAATGCATTAAAGGGGACATAGAAACTATTTAAAAATCTACAATGAAGAATACACTAGGAGTCCTGGCTGGTGGCTCAGTGGATAGGCGCTGGCCTGTGAACCCAAAGGTTGCTGGTTCAATTCCCAGCCAGGGTACATAACCAAGTTGCAAGCCAGGTCTCCAGCCAGGTCCATAGCTGGAGGTAGGTGAAAGGCAACCATACACTGATGTCTCTCTCCCTCTCTGCCTCCCTCCCTTTCCCTCTCTCTAGGAATAAATAAAATCTTTATTTAAAAAAAAAAAAAAAACTACTAAAAAAAAAAAAAAAGAATACACTAGGAGGAATAAACAGTAGGTTGGATGAAGCAGAGGATCAAATCAGCAATTTGGAAGACAAGGTATCAAAAAACACCCAATCAGAGCAGCAAAAAGAAAATAGAATTTTAAAAAATGAGGACAGCCCTGGCTGGTGGCACAGTGGATAAGGTACCAGCCTGCAAACCTGAAAGTCACTGGTTCAATTCCCAGCTAGGGCACATAACCAGGTTACAAGCCAGATCTCCAGCCAGCTCTGTAGCTAGAGGCAGGTGAAAAGCAACCATACATTGATGTCTCTCTCCCTCTCTGCCTCTCTCCCTTCCCCCTGCCTAAAAATAATAAATAAAATGTTTTTTTTAAATGAGGACAATTTAAGAGACCTCTAGGACAACTTCAAACATACCAACATTTGCATCATATGGTACAAGAAGGAGAAAAGAGAGATTAAGGGCTGGAGAGTCTATTTGAAGAAATAATGACTGATAACTTTCCTAACTTCGTGAAAGGAAAAGACACCCAAGTCCAGGAATTGCAGAGAATCTCAACAAGGTGAACCTAAAGAGGCCCACACCAAGATATTTCAGAATTAATAACTAATGGTTACATCTAATGGCTAATGGTAAAGAGAGTATCTTAACAGCAACAAGAGAAAACAGTTAATTACCTACAAGGAGGTTCCCAGAAGACTGTCAACTGAGTTCTCAGTAGAAACATTTCAGGCCAGAGGGACTGGCATGAAATATTCAAAGTGATGAAAAGCCAGGACTTACAACAAAGACTACTTTACCCAGCAAGGTTATAATTTGACATTGAAAAAATAAAATAAAGAGCTTCCCAAATAAGAAAAACTGAAAGGAATTAGTTACCACCAAACCAGTATTACAAGAAATATTGAAGGCTTAAAGAAGGGAGGTGAGGAAAGGAGGGGAAGAAGGAGAAGGAGGAGGAAAAAGAGAAGAAGATGATGATGAAGGAGGAGGAGGAAGAGAAGAACAACAAAACTAAAACAATAGAATGGCAATAAATACATACCCATCTGTGAGGGACCCCCAACCCGCAGAGACCTCTCAGTGCTGCAGATGAAATGAAGATTTCCCAGGTGGCTTGTGCAAGGAGGCAAGGCAGGGGCAGGGGGCAGGGCTGGCTAGTGTTCTGGGAGACAAAAGCCTCCATAGCCTTCCTCCAAGGTCTTGTATTGACTGTGGTAAGCTTAAGGGTATATAGGTCCACATAAAGCTCACCCATCAATGTTAAGTAGTGCTGATTACAGATATTGTTTAGGGATAACCCTTGAAGGAACAGGATAACATTTGAAGCAACACTGAGATCTCCCTCAGGTCAGGGTGTGTTGGGCACAAAGGCTTTAGATGGCCATAAAATAGGGAGGGTGAGTTCACTTCTGGGTTAAGGTTTAACATCTGCTGCTGGTACAATAGACCAATCAAGGGAGGTTAAAGCACAAGGCAAGATTCAAAAGTTATATGGAATGTCCTTATGGCCAGATTCCCATGGGGGGCCCCTGGCTGCAGCATTGAGGCCTGTACGCACCTAGCTTTCCCAGCTTTCTGGTCAGGGCTTACAGGTTTTGCCTGGCCTGCATGGAGCTCCATGCCCCAAAATCTTCCCAGGGGGACCCTGACACCCATCAGTAATCACTTATTTTAAATCTTATTTTTAAAAGACTTTATTTTATTTTTAGAGAGAGGGGAGCATATAGAGGCAGAGAGGGAGAGAAACATCAATGTACAGTTGCTTTTCACTTGCCTCCAGCTATGGACCTGGCTGGAGACCTGGCTTGCAACCTGGCTATGTGCCCTAGCTGGGAATCGAACCAGCGACCTTTGGGTTCGCAGGCTGGCACCTTATCCACTGTGCCACCAGCCAGGGCCAATAATCACTTTTAATGTAAAAGGCCTAAATGTTCCTATCAAAAACATAGAGTAGCTGAATGGATATGGATAAGGAAACAAGACCCATATATATGCTGTCTATAAGAGACCCACCTCAGAAGGAAAGGTGCACACAGACTAAAAGCAAAGGGATAGGAAAAAATATTACATTTAAGTGGAAAAGAAAAAAAGCTGGGTTGGTAATACTTATATGAGACAAAATAGACATTAAAATAAAAACTATAGTGAGAGACAAGGAAGGCATTACATAATGATAAAAAGGAGCAATCCAACAAGGCTATATAACTCTTTTAAACAATTATGCATCCAACATGGGAACATCTATATGTATAAAGCAAATTTTGATGGGAGAGATCAACAATAACACAGTCATAGTAGGGGATTTTAATAAGGTTGGTACAATATCAGCAAATTAATAAACATGATACCCCATATAAACAAAATGAAAAATAAAAATCCCATGGTCATATCAAAGATGCAAAAAAAAAAAGCATTTGATAAAATCCAGCATGCATTTCTGATAAAAACTCAGCAAAGTGGAAACAGAGGGGGAACATACCTCAACATAATAAAGGTCATATATGACAAACTCACAGCCAACATCATACTCAATGAACAAAAACTGAAAGTGTTTCCCTGCCCAAATGGTATGGTTCAGTTGGTTGAGTATTGTTCTACAAAGTGGGAGGTCACCAGTTTGATTCCTGAGATGCAGGTTTGGTCCCTGGTTGGGGCACATGTGAGAGGCAAATGATCAATATTTCTCTCTCACATTGTTGTTTCTCTTCCTCTTTTTCTTCTCTTCTCTTCTCTCTAGAATGAATAAATAAAATATTTAAAAATAAAAAATAATAATAAAAGTTTTTATCTTGCCCTGGCTGGTGACTCAGTGGATTGGCACCAGCCTGCGAACCCGAAGGTCACTGGTTTGATTCCCAGTCAGGGCATGTAGCCAGGTTACAAGCCAGGTATCCAGCCAGGTCTGTAGCTAGAGGCAGGTGAAAGGCAACCATACATTGATGTTTGTCTCCCTCTCTGCTTCCCTCCCTTCCCCATTCTCTAAAAATAATTTAAAAATAGCCCTGGCTGGTGGCCCAGTGGATAAGGCACCAGCCAGTGAACCCAAAGGTTGCTGGTTTGATTCCCAGCCAGGGCACATGATCAGGTTGCAAGCCAGGTCTCCAGCCAGGTCCATAGCTAGAGGCAAGTGAAAGGCAACCATACATTGATGCTTCTCTCCCTCTCTGCCTTCCTCCCTTCCCTTCTCTCTAAAAATAATAAAATATTAAAGAAATAAAAAGCAAAAAGATTGAAAAATAAATAAATAAAATAAAATAAAAAATAAAATCTTAAAATATATATATATGTTATTTTTTTAATTAAAAAAAGTTTTTATCTTAAGATCAAGAACACGACAGGGACGTCTGCTTTCACCGTTTATTCAACATAGCACTATAAGTCCTAGCCAAAGCAGTCAGACAAGACGAAAAATAAAAGTAATCCAAACTGGAAAGAAAGGCATAGAACTGTTATTATTTGCAGATGGCATGATACTGTATATAGAGAGCCCTAAGGATTCCACCAAAAAGCTGTTGGAACTGATGAATGAATTCAGTACAATAGGAGGATACAGAATAAATATCCAGAAGTCAGTTGCATTTTTATACACCAATAATAAACTATCAGAAAGAGAAATTAAGAAAACAATCCCATTCACAGTTTCTTCAGAAAAATAAAATGCCTACCTGGGAATAAGTTTAACCAGGGAGACAGACAGCCCAATTAAAAATAGGCAAAGGACCTGAACAGACAACTCTCTGAGAAAGACATACAAAGGGCCCAGAGGCATATGAAAGAATGCTCAACATCACTAGCCATTAGAGAGATGCAAATTAAAACAACAATAAGAGACTGCCTCACATCAGTCGGAATAGCAATCATCAACAAGTCGACAAACAAGTGCTGGTGAGGATGTGGGGAAAAGGGAACCCTGGTGTACTATTAGTGGGAGTGCAGGCTGGTGCAGCCACTATGGAAAACAGTATAGAGTTTCCTTAAAAAACTGAAAATGGAACTGCCTTTTGATCCAGCAATTCCACTGCTAGGATTATACCCGAAGAACCCTGAAACACCAATTCATAAGAACCTATGTACCCCTATGTTCATAGTAGGGCTATTTACAATAGCTAAGTGCTGGAAACAGCCTAAGTGCCCATCAGTGGATGATTGAATCAAAAAACTTTGGTACATTTATACAATGGAATACTACACAGCAGAAAGAAAGAAGGAACTCCTACTCTTTGCAACAATATGGATGGCTGGAAAGTATTATGCTTAGTGAAATGAGCCAGTCAATGAAAGACAAATACCATATGATCTCACCCATTACAGGAGACTAACGAACAAAACAAACAAACAAGCAAAACAGAACCAGATACACGAATACAATAAATAGATCTTCAGCTGGCAGAGGGGAGAGAGAGGGGAAGGGAAAGGAGGAGGCAAAGAAGGGGAGCAGTTTAGTCAAGGAACTAGCATGGAAGACCCATGGACAACAAATGGGATTGACTTTGTGGAGGCGTGGGTGGGTGGGGAAGGGGACAGAGGGGAGGAAAAAGGAAATGGATGTAATAAAAGAATAAAATTAAATTTAAAACACATACACAAAACTGTTACAACAGATAAATAAAGACACTATATATGCATAATAAAAAGATTCATTAACCAAGAAGATATAATAATTATAAACATTTATTCACAAAACAAGTCTCAAAAATATTTTTAAATATTGACAGAATTAGAAAAAGGGAGTAGACAGTTCTACAATAAAGTTAGAGACTTCAATACTCCACTTCCAATAATGAATAAAACATCTAGTCAGAAAAGCAATAAGGAAAAAAAGGACATGAAGAACATTATAAAACAATTAGACCTAACAGGCCTACATAGACCATCTAGTAAACAACAGCAGAATACACATTCATCTCTAGGGCACATGGAATATTCTCCAGAATAGACCATATGTTGGGCCACAAAACAAGTTTCAATAAATTTTAAAAGATTGAAATCATATTTTCTCTGACCACAATGGAATGAAGATAGAAATAAATAACAGAGGGAAAACTGGAAAATTCACAAGTATGTGGAAATTAAACAATACAATCTTAAATAACCAATGGTCTAAAGAAGAAATCACAAGGCAAATTAGAAAATACTTAGAGACGAACGAAATGAAAGCACAGCATACCAAACTTACAGGTCATAGCAAAAGCAGTGCTCAGAGGGAAATGTATAGCAATCAATGCCTACATTTAAAAAGAAGACGAAAGATCTCAACTCAATAACCTAACTCCATACCTTAAGGAATTAGAATAAAAATAGCTAACTAAACCCAAAGCTAGCAGTAGGAAAGAAATAATAGGGATTAAAGTAGAAAAAATGAAATAGAAGATAGGAAAAAATAATAGAGAGAATTTACAAAACCAGAAGTTGGTTCTATGTAAAGATCAAAAATTGACAAATTTTTAACAGAAATGACTAAGAAAAAAGATTTGGGAAGACTCAGATAACTACAATCAGAAATTAAAGAATGGACATTACTACTGACTTTACAGAATTAAAAAAATTATAAGAAAATACTATGAACTGTTTGCTAACAAATTAACTAAAATGAATAAATTACTAGAAGCACACAAATTAGTGTGTGACTCAAGAAGAAAGAGAAAATTTGAATGGACCTATAATAAGGAGATCAAATCAATAATCAAAAACCTCCCAACAAGAAGAGCCCATGACCAGATGGTTTCACTTGTGAATTCTATCAAACATTTAAGCAAGAATAACACCAGTCCTTCTCTGAGTCCTCCCAAAAATCAAACAGGAGGAAACACTTGCTAACTCATTCTATGAGGCCAGCATTACACTGACACAACAAGGAAACCATAGACTAATAGTCCTATGACTAAGTAGGCAAAAACCCTCAACAAAATACTAGTAAACTGAATTCACCAGCAATGAAAATAATTTTACATAATTAATAAATAATTAAATGTGATTTCTCCCCAGAATGCAAAAGTGGTTTAACATGAGAGTCAAGCAATGTAAAATACCACATTAGTAGAATGGGGTGGGGAGGCATGATTATTTCAATTGATGCAGAAAGGGCATTTGACAAAATCCAACACTCTTTCATGGCAATAACTAACCAAACAAACTAGGAATGGAAAATAACTTCCTCAATAAGATAAAGGCCGTACATGTAAAGCTCACAGCTAACATTATACTCAATATAATTGAGTGAAAGGCTGAAAGTTTTTCTCCTAAGATCAGAAATAAGAAGACAAGGATGCCCATTTTTGCCACTTTTATTTAACATAGTATTAGAAGTTCAAATCAGAACAATTAGGCAGATAAATGAAATAAAGTATCCAAATTGTAAAGGAAGGAGTAAAACTATCTCTCATCTCAGATTATAGGATTTTAGATGTAGAAAATCCTAAAGAATTCATATATCCATATATAATTGTAAAAGTGAATAAATTCAGCAGATTTGCAAAACAAAATCAACACAAAAATCAGTTTCTTTCTATACACTATTAGTGAACAGTGGGGGGGGGGGGGGGAGGAAATTTAAAGAACGATTCTGCCCTGGCTGGTGGCACAATGGATAAGGCACCAGCCTGCAAACCTAAAGGTCGCTGGTTCGATTCCCAACCAAGGCACACATACCCAGGTTGTAAGACAGGTCTCCAGCCAGCTCTGTAGTTGGAAGCAGGTGAAAGGCAACCATACATTGATGTCTCTCTCCCTCTCTGCCTCTTTCCCTTTCCTTCTCTATAAAAATAATAAATAAACACTTCTTTTTTTAAGTTAAAAAAAATAAAGAACAATTCTATTTATAATCATACACACACACACACACACACAAAAAAAAAACCCTGAGGGATAAATTTAATTAAAAAGTGCAGCCCTGCTGATGTGGCATAATGGATTGAGCACTGGCCTATGAACCAAAAGATTGTTGGTTCAATTCCCAATCAGGGCATATTCCTAGGTTGCGGGCCAGGTCCCCAGTTGGGGGCACACAAGAGGCAACCACACATTGATGTTTTTCTCTCTCCCTTTCCCCTCTCTAAAAATAAATAAAATGTTTTTTAAAAAATGAAGTGCAATACTTGTACACTAAAATCTATAAAACATTGTTGGAAGAAATTTGAGACAACATAATAAATGTAAATATATTCTATTAATGGATTGGAAGACATTACATTATTAAGAGGACAGTGCTACCCAAAGCAGATGACAGTACTACCAAATGCAGATTCAATGCAATCTCTATCAAATCCCCAATGACATAGTTTGCAAAAATGAAAAAACCTGCCCTAAAATTCATATGGAATCTCAATGAAGAGAAAATAGCCAAAACAATCTTACAAAAGAAAACCAAGGTTGGAGGCTTCAGACCTACCAATTTCAAAACTTACTACAAAGCTACAATAAAAAAGAAGGAAAAGAAGAAGAAAGTGGTACTGGCATGAAGACAGACATACAGACCAATGATTTTCAACTGATGTGCCATATGAATTTTTAAAGCATGAAGTATCTGATTACTTAGTCAGGGTCACTGACCTAGTTTCCCTTTGATTGTCAAATTTAAAAAAATGACAACAAGCCCTAGCTGGTAGCACAGTGGATAAGGCTCGGGCCTGCGAACCCAAAGGTTGAAGGTTCGATTCCCCAGCCAGGGCACATAACCAGGTTGCAAACCAGGTCTCCAGACAGGTCTGTGGCTGGAGGCAGGTGAAAAGCAACCATACATTGATGTCTCTCTCCCTCTCTGCCTCTCTCCCTTCCCCTCTTTCTAAAAATAATGAAATAAAATCTTTTTAAATAAATAAATAAATAAATAATGACAACAGCCAACACAACAATAGTCATCCAATGTGAATGAATAAAAATTATACCTATATTTTGCCAGATTGGCAAAAATGTATTTTTTGGTGTGCTGCAGAATTTTAGTGTAAACTTCATTCCTGCCTAGGTCTATTTTATGTTGTTGAAGTACCCAGTGATTTCTTTGAGCATCCTAAGTCTAGTGTGAATGAGATGAAAAATGTTGAAAATCACTAATATAGACCAATGTAATAGAACAGAAACCCACATTATTGCCAACCCCAGAACTACGGTCAATTTATTTTTGATGAGGATGCTGAGACCATTCAATGAGGAAAGAGCAGTCTCTTCAACAATCAGTGATGGGAAAATTGGATGGCCACACACAAAAGAATGAAGTTGGACCTTAACATAACACCATATACAAAAATTTATTCCAAATTGATCAAAGATCTAAATTTAAGAGCTATATCTATGGGACTTTTAAAAGAAAGTCTTAATGACCTTAATTAGGCAATGGTTCCTTAAATATGACACCAAAAGCTTAGAACACAAAAGAAAAATACAGGAATTAGACTTAATCAAAGTTTAAAACTTGTGTGCTTCAAAAGTCACTATCAAGGGAGTGAAAAGACAACCCACAGAATGAAAGAATAAAGATGGAGGCATAGGTAAACATGGCTTACTTCCTCACACAACCACAGCAAAAATTCGAACTAGACTACAAAACAAATATTACCTAGAAAATTGAACTGTGTGGAAATCTGACAACCAAGAAAATGGAGAAGCCAAGATAAAGAAATAATCTTAAGGAGTTAAAGAAGCCACATTCATCCAGACAGGTAGGATAGTCAGAGACACTGAGACATGAAATGGGCGGTATGACGCCCACATGTAGTGCATAAAATGCAGGAGGAACACTTCAGAACTGAGGGATCCCAGCCCCATATCAGATAATTCAGCCCAGTGCCCGGAAGATAAGTGCCCATAACTTCCGGCTGTAAAAATCAGTGGGGAGTTGGGGTGGTGGAAGAAACTATAGTATTCTCAGGCATTTCCTTTTAAAGGGCCCACAATAGACTTAGGACTTACTCAGACTCACTCCCTTTGGGTTTTAGCACCCAAAGGGCAAGAGTTGGAAGGGCACAAGTAGTGTACAGGGAGAAATGGAAGTGTTTGGCATCAGGGTGAATGCTGGGGAGACAGCTCCCTTTCAGACAAAATGCCAGAGGTCAGACAGAAGCATTATCCCCTTTCTTGGTCTTCTCCCACACACAGAACCACAGAGTGGCAACACCACATCAGAGACTCAATTACACAAATTGCCCAACCATGGTGATTACCTAAGGCTCTTCCCCAGCTTACCAGTGTACTTCTCTACAATAGGCCACGCTACTAAGACAGATAGTGAAATCAGCTCTAACTAAAATACATAGAAACAAACATTTGGGGGCTGGCAAAATAAGGAGACAAAGAAATATGGCCCACGTGAAAGAACAGAACAAAACTTCAGAAAAAGAACTAAACAAGATGGAGATAAGCAGTCTATCAGATGGAGAGTTCAAAACACTGGTTATTAGGATGCTCAAAGAAATCACTGGGCAGGTACTTTAACAACATAAAAAAGACCCAGGCAGGCCCTGGCTGGTGGCACAGTGGAAAGGTGCCGGCCTGTGAATCCAAAGGTTCTATTCCCAGCCAGGGCATATAACCAGTTTGCAAGCCAGGTCTCCAGCCAGGTTCATAGCTGGAGGCAGGTGAAAGGCAACCATACATTGATTTTTCTCTCTCCCTCTGCCTCCCTCCCTTCCCCTCTCTTTAAAAATAATACATAAATTATTTTTTAATATCCTGTTATTAAAAAAAAAAGGCCCAGGCAGAAATTAAGTTTATAATAAGTGAAATACACAAAAAATTTACAGGGAGTACATTTTATTCACTCCAACAGTGGAGTAAACAAAGCTGAAAATCAAATAAATGATTTGGAACATTAGGAAGAAAAAAACATTCAATTAGAACAGCAAGAAGAAAAAAGAATCCGAAAATAGGAAAAAGAAATGAGAATAGGCTAAGGAGCCTCTGGGACAATTTCAAACATACCAATATTTGAATCATAGGGGTGCTGGAAGGAGAACAGAAAGAGCAAGAAATTAAATATTTATTTGAAAAAAAGAAAGAAAGAAAGAAAGCTTCTCTATTTTGGTGAAGGAAATAGACATACAAAGCCAGGAAGCACAGAGTCCCAAACAAGATGAACACAAAGAGGATCACACCAAGACACATCATAATTAAAATGCCAAAGGTTAAAGATAAAGAAATAATCTTAAAAGCAGCAAGAGATCCTGGCTGGTGGTACAATGGATAAGGAGCCGGCCTGTGAATCCAAAGGTCACTGGTTCTATTCCCAGCCAGGGCAACATAACCAGGTCTCCAGCCAGGTCTCCAGCCAGCTCTATAGCTGGAAGCAGGTGGAAGGCAGCCATACATTGATGTCTTTCTCCCTCTCTGCCTCTCGCCTTTTTCCTCCTTTTCTAAAGGATAATAAATAAAATATATTTTTAAATTGAATCTAAAAAGCAAACTAAACAAGCAGAACAGAAACATAATCATAGATATGGAGATCATTTATAGGGTTATTAGTTGGGAGGGGGAAGGGAGAGAATCAAGGAAAAGGTGCAGGGATTATAGGAAATGGAGAAGCCAAAGAACTTACATGCATGACTCATGGATATGAACTAAGGTGGAGGGATTGCCAGAGGAAATAGGGGGGTACCAGGTGGAGGTGGGCACAGAGGGAAAAACTGGGATGACTGTACATAATAGCATAATCAATAAAATACATTTTTTAAAAACTCTGGGGCAAGCCCTGGCTGGTGGCACAGTGGATAAGGCATCGGTCTGCAAACCCAAAGGTCGCTGGTTCAATTCCCCAGCCAGGGCACATAATGAGGTTGCAAGCCAGGTCTCTAGCCAGATCCATAGCTGGAGGCAGGCGAAAGGCAACTATACTTGATGTCTCTTTCCCTCTCTGCCTTTCTTCCTTCCCCTCTCTCTAAAAATAAAAAATAAAATCTTAAAAAATAAATAAAAAATAAAAGTTAAAAGTTTAAAATTGAAAAATAAATAAAACATTAAAATAAAACCTCTATGGGGCAATTAAAAGCTTTAAATAACTTGTTCAGATCCAAAAAAAAATGGAATGAGTATTTGTAAATTATATATCTGATCATGGTTTCTTATCCAAAATACATAAAGAATTCTTACAACTCAACAACAGAAAAGACAAGTCAATTTTGAACTCAGCAAATTTGAATATGCACTTCTCCATAGGAAAAATGAAAATGAACAATAAAGACATGAAAACATGCTCAAAATGATTAGCAATTAGGAAAATGAAAACCAGAACCATGATGAGATACCACTTTATCCTTACTAGGATGGCTATAATTTTTTTTTAATTCTGAAAAATGGTAAATATTGGCAAGGATGTGGAGAAATTGAAACCCTCATAAAATGTAATGGAGTTGCACAATGATGGAGCCGCAGTGGAAAACACTTTGGTAATTCCGCGAAAACTTAAACACAGAATTACCCTTCATAACCCAGCAATTCCACTTCTAGGTATATATGCAAAAAAAGCAAATGCAGGCTATTAGGGACTTAATGTTTCCCCACGTGTTGAAGCCTTAACTCCCTGATGTGATGGTATTTTAGATGGGGCCCTTGGGAGATACTTGTAATTAAATGAGATCATAAAGGTAGGGTCTTAATCCAATAGAATTGGTGGCTTTATAAGAAAAGGAAGGGAGAGGCATCTCTCTCTCTCTCTCTCTCTCTCTCTCTCTCTCTCTCACACACACACACACACACACACACACTGAGGAAAGGCCATGTGAACACACAGTGAGAAGATGGAAGGCGGCCATCTGCAAGCAACAGATTTCTTACCAAAAAGTAAATCAATCAGCAGCTAGATCTTGGACTTCTTAGCCTCCAGACTGTGAGAAAATGAATGTCTGTTGTCTAAGCGACCCAGTCTATAATATTTTGTTATGACAGCCCATTCAAATACTTGTACATAAATGTTCTTTTTAAAAGATATTTTTTTAAGATGTTATTTATTTATTTTTAGAGAGAGGGGAAAGAGGGAAGAAAGAGAGGAAGAAAATGTTGATGGGTGAGAGAAAGAAACACTTGGTTGTCTCTCACAGGCTGGCCTGCAACCCAGGACTGTGCCATGACCTGGAATCAAATTGGTGACCTTTTAGTTCATAGGCCAGCACTCAATCCACTGAGTGACACCAGCCAGGGTATGTACATGGATGTTCTTAACAGTACTATTCACAGTAGCCAAAAAGTGGAAACAACCCAAGCGTTCATCATCTGATGAAGGAATAAACAAAAAGTGGTATACCCATGAAATAGAATATTATTAAGCCATGAAAATGAATGAAGTCCTTAACAAAAAAAATAAAGAGACTCATAGAGAGCAGGCTGACACCCTGGGGTGAGGTTTGGGCAGGGAGATAGAGGGACTGAGAAAAAAGAAAGAAAGAAAAGAGCTATGGACACAAAAAACAGTGTGATGATTGCAGGGGTGGTGGAGGTGGTGGATGGTATGGGAAGAAAAATGGCAATGAAAATAATACAATAAAATTTTTAAATAAAAGGAAAAAAGAATGAAGTTCTAATACATGCTACCACATGGGTAAACCTTGAAAGCATTATGCCAAGTGAAAGAAAACAGGTATAAAAGGACACATATTGTATGATTCCATTTTTATGAAAGAATGGCACCAGCAAATTCACAGGAACAGGAAATAAAAATAGTGGTTACCAAGTGCTAGCAGTATTGAGAAGCGAGGCGTTATTGCTTAATGGATACAGAGTTTCTGTTTAGGGTGATGAAAAGGTTTTAGATATAAGGGTGATAATTGCACAATACTGTGAATTTAATTAATACCACTAAATTGTACGCTTAAAATGGTTAAAATCATTTTAAAGCGAAACAAATCTACAACTACTCAAAATAAATAAAAATTTTAAAATAGTTTCTATGAAATTTTGCATTATTTATACGTATATATAATACATTATTTATATAAATATATATTTACCATATTATAGAGAAAGAGGGGGAGGAGGAAAGACGGGAAGGAGAGAGGGAGGAAAGGTGAAAGGAAGTCGGGGAGGGATTAAAGGTGGGGGTAAACGAAGGGAGGAAAAGACAATATAATGAAAACCCCACAGCTAAGAATAATGCTGAAATAAAAGTACTAACAGGGGAGGGACCATAGTGGGGCAGGGGGCAAGAGCACTGAGAACGCAGGTGAGCAGTGGGCCCATAGGACATGTCCACCATTGCCCTGCCTAGACCCCTCAGCCCACCTGAGTTCACCTGCTGCTGGCAAGCTCCTGGCATGAGGAGAGCTTCCCACTTGCACTCTTTACTCCTATCTTTCTTTTCTGCCTGGAGTTCTTTGACACCAGAGAACTTTCTGGGTGCCACCCAGAAATGCAGGGGACTTGATGACCCCAGGCACAGCCTCCCATTAGAGAGCATAAATGCCCTGGTCTCCCTGGAAATGCCTTACAGTTAATTAAAAATGAATAAAAGTAGGGATTCATTTATTCAGTTGCTGTAGCCGTATTTCTAGTACTCAGTAGCCCATAGGTGGCCAGCAGCTGGCATATTGGACACAGTAGATTTAGAATATCCCCTTCATCCAGAACATTCTATGGGGGTCCCCGAGAAATTGGGCCCCAGCTGCCGGCTCATGAGCACATCTATTGTTGGCTTTTCTCCTTTCTTTATCTCCCTCTCTCCATATCCTTCCCTGTGCTCCCTGGGATCTCCTCCCAAATAAAAGGCCTACTACACCCAAGTCATTGTCTGCAGATCTACTTTCAAGGAAACTTAAATGAGGGGGTTGGTGACATTGGTAAGAAGGCAGCTGAGGTGATTTAGCCATCACCACATGAAAGCCCCTGAAGTAGCTAAGGGACAGTGCTCTTGACCTGTCCTGACCTTTTCAAAGGTGACAAGTGAAGAAACACCCAGAGGTCAATAATTAGGGAGATCTGGGTATGAGCTGCCTAGCCCCTCAGTCTCTGAGTGATGGCAGCGGGGGATCAGAGTTCCTGGTTGTCCCTTTACCCCTTCCATGCAAAGCTCCCAACCCTGCCTGCAGCAAAGTGTTTGGGCACAGGCCCTGCATCCCACACGGCCAGGGATGGGAATTCCCTCCTCAAGGAACCTCCATGTTTCTCATGAGGACCTGGAGGCTCAGAGAGGGGAGGCAATTCCTTGAAGACCACAAAGCTGCTGAGGAACTGAGCTGGCTCCAATGCCAGGTCTCCTGATACCTAGGCCCTCACTGTGCCCAGCCTTCCAGGGAAGCTGTGGGGGCCTTAGGAGTTTGGGGATTGTAGGTTCAAGGCTGTCCAAATCAGAGGGACCAGTGCACCTCCCAGCTGGGGTCCTTTGAGGGCCTCCAACCCCCTCTGGGAGTGAGCACAGAGCAGCTAGCCCCCCATCCCTGGTAAGCAGCCTCCATTCAGCTAAAAGGAACATGGCCCTACTGACCCTGAGAGGCTGCTTCATGAAGGGAGCAGTGGACAGTGACAGGGTGTAGGGTGACATCCTGGGACAGAGGGTTCTGGCCATGTCACGCTTTGCCCCTACATTCCCTCATTCCCTGGAGTCTCCCGAAGCGGGACTGGACCAGCTGGCAGTCAGAGAGCTCAGAGCTATAAGCGTTGTCCCAAGGCACTGTCAAAATTAAATTAACATTTTTTCCATTTTCCCTTTATTGCAAGCATATTGAATGCTGTTGCATAAACTCCATTTCTCTGTTGGCTCTTTCACCCCCTGGTTTCTCAGCCTGGGCTTCCAGGGCAGGCCTGGCAAAGGGTGGGGAGACAGGTCTCACCCCACCTCCCCAGCTAAACCTTCAACAGCCCTGTTGCCCTAGAGACAGAGCCAAGTGCCAGCTCAAGGCAACACGGGCCACCCGCTGACCACCGACTGTCCTCTGCCAGCCAGCCCTCCTGGCTCCCAGGCTCCCACTCCTCTTTGCCCCTCTTCCATAGTGCTGCAAATCCTGGAGAAGAAAAAGTTCCCACAGCCACCAGCCCATGACAAAAATGCTCAGCATCAGACAGCAGGGCCCAGAGCGGCAGCCGGGGTTCTGATAACGTCACCTCAGCAAAGGCCCCAAAGAGGGCTAAGGCTCTGCTGGGATCATTCATTCAGTCAATCAGAAGGTGCATGTTGAGCACTCCCTCTGCTTCAGGCCAGTGGAGATACCCTGAAGGATCATGTGAAGAGTTCATCTTCCAGCGGGGTGCAGCAAGGCAGGGAGGGCACGCAGCACATTAACAACAGGGTCCTGGAGGCCATCACCAAGGATGGGACCTAGGAGTTGGGCAGGCAGTTTGTTGAGTTGAGAGAAAAGTGTGTTCCAGACAGAAGGAAAAATTAGAAGTGAGAGTAGGCATGGTGTGTTTGGGGGTGATGAACAGTTGTAGGTGAACAGAACATAAGGTGATGGTGTTGGGCCTGGGTCAGGCTGGCGGGGAGGTCAAGGACCTGGCCATGGAGGGCTCTGAGTGTTCATGGGCAGTGGGGAGCCATGGAAGGATATTGAGCTGGGGAGGGGCAGAGTCAGGTTTGCACTTGAAGGAGCTCCCTCTGGCTCCCCGTGGAGGGCCAGCTGATGTGGATGTTGCAATAGTCTTGGCCAGCTAGGATGAGCTCAGAATGAAGGCAACAGCAGCGGGGAGAGAATAAAGTCAAGGAATCGCATGGATCGGCCTTGGTCAACCAACGGCACCCAGGGTGAGGGTGAAGGAGAAGGAGGAGTCCAGGTGCTGCCCACATCTGTCCCCAGGAATCAGGTAGGTGTTTCGGTCCTTCACTGAAAGGGGGAGCCCTTGGGAGAAGCTGTGCTGGGGAAGCACAAAGAGCTGAGTGCAAGGATCTGTGGGCCACCCGGCTGGGCTCATCAACTTGATTCTAGACATGCGTGCCTGGAGCCCTGTGGAGGGCAGGGCTGGCCATCCCATCTGGAAACCGATGGGGCAATCCTTAGCCTCAGTGTTTGGTGATCAGTCACTGGCCCGGGAAGAGGTTGGTGAGAAGAGAAGAGGGTCTGGGACAACCAAGGAGGGGCTCAAAGGCAGGCTCTGGGGGAGGCAGGAAGAGAGACCAGGACCGGTAGGGGCACACGTCAGGTGGGTCGGTGATGGCAGGCGTTGGGGGCAGCAAGAAGGAGCAGTCGCACTGAGTGACAACAGCTCCAGCACCCATCCCTCCATCTGTAGAGGACTGGAGACAGAAACGCCCTGGAGAGGATGCCGGAGAGAGTGGGCAGTGAGAAAGTAGGGAATGGGAAGTGTAGACAACTCTGAAGAAATTTGGTTATGGACAGATGGAGAAGGCTGGGTAGGGAACCAAGAGAGATCATTTTTATTTTAAGATGAGAGGGAATTGAGTGTAGTCACAGGCTAAGGGCTAGGAAATCTTAGCAGATGGGAGAGCAGAGGCGACTGCTGGGGTGAGATCTCTGTGTCCAGGGGACATTTTGTACTTGGTGGACAGCTTTTGGATGGGAGCAGGTACCTATGGCAGGAGCAGCCTCTAGCATCACGTAGGCCTCTTCATGTTAGGAACAGAAAGTATGGAAAACCCAGCTGAGCAGAGGGATTCTATAGATGGGGTAGAATAGGGCAGGAGTCTCCATGGGATAGTTATGTGCTTGGAATAAATGGCAGCGCAGAAGGAGGTCGTCTGCCACCTGTGCCCCTGATGCTTCCACCCTCCGCATCATTCAAGAGCATGAGGGATGCTGGGAGCAGGCTGGAATGGACACTGCTCACTGTGTGGGGCCAGGCAGGAGTTCAGGGCTGAAAAGGGCCTCAGAATGAAGGCCGGGGCCTGGGCCCTGCCCAACCCTACCTTTGACCAGAAGCAGACCACCTCGGAGCTCCTGCTCTCCCACCTGCCGAATGGGAATTTAGTGTCAACGCGCTGTCAGAGGAGTGCAATGTGGCATTCCATGAATCTTGCACTTCAGACCTGTGGAATTCTGAGAAGTCAATACTGCATAATTCCAGATGCCTAAAATTCTGTAACATAATTTCTGTATTGCCACCAGGGATGGGTCCAGCAGACAATCTCTCCCCTCAAAATTGCTCTGTCTGCTCATCCCAGCTGCCAGCTCTCCTTTCCTCCCTTCTCCCCTTCAACTCTGGGCACGGCCAGCCTCGAACACGGACCAAGTGAGCACTTGGCAGGCGGGGCCATGATTCATGCCCCTCCAGCAGGCTTCGTGGCTAGCCCGCCCGCCAGAGTATGCAAGACATTCTTGGCCTCGCCTTGCTCTCAGGATTAGAGGAGCGGGGGTGGCTGGGGCTGGGGGAGACAGTGTTCTCTGTCCTCAACCAGGCACAGGGCATCCAGGCACGAGCAAGTCTTAAGTGACCGCCAAGCTGGCTAGGGGGGAACATCATCCCATAAACCAAGGCCACGTCTGAGACCCAGACATCAGGGTTGGGTGGGGACATTCAAGAAAGGCCGCCACCTGCTCCATGTCCAGGGAATGAAGAAAAGCCAGGAGTCTGGGGCAAGCGAGACTGCTCACCTCAACCCCCTGTCCTTATTTCTCTTCCTCTGTGGGAGCCTGGCCCACCCCACTCCCACTGTCCAGATCCCAGGCTTGGCTGAGAGCATGAAACCTACTCGTGGACAGTCAAGGTGCAAAAGAGCTTATGTGCCTCCAGTCCCTCTCCAGGTCCTCCCGTGCTCCCCCAGGGACATGCCTCCACCCTCAGACCATCATCTCAGCACAAGATATGTCTCTCAAAAAGCAAGCCTCCAAGGTCAGGGCTGTGTACACACACACACACACACACACACACACACACACTGACAAACATGTATACACATACTAGGTACACATGGACATGTATGCTCATTGAAACCACTATCCCAGGACAGGGCCTTGCACCCTCAGACCGTCCTCCTAGACCAGGGCTGTGTCTCCCCCATCAGCCAGAATCCCCAGATCTTGTCTTTCTCTGAGGTGTGATAGGGGAGGGTGTCATGGGAACCTTGGACAGCCCAGAGAACAGAGATGAAGGAGGGTACCAGGTGCAGGCTCTCCTGGTCTCTGGAGGAATCTATATGCCAAGGACAGGTAACAGCAGTTCCCGACTCAGGGCAAGAGGCCTGGGCTAGGCCAGTCACTGAGGGGAAGCTTCCTGGTAAGGTGGCTTTGAAGAAGGTCTCTAGGCCTCGGGCAGGGAAGCTGGAGCCCCAGCAGCTGGCAGCAGTTTCTGGTTCTGGTGGGGGCAGTTCTCCTACACACACACAAGACTATGGCTGAACCCTGTGAAATGCATCATGCACCCCCTCCCGGTTTGACGGTGCTGTCCCCAAGGCCATCTTCACTCTAGACCTGGGGCTCTGAGGCTCTATGGTGACAGAGGAGAGGGCTCAAGTGTTTGGTCAGACCATATTAATTTAACTCCTGACCCTGTCCCCCATGCTAGTCAACCTTTCAGAGGCAGGTGTAACTCATCTAATTTAAGGAGAGCAGAGGCAGTCAACCCTACATCAGGGATCCTTGTGGTCAGCGAGATTGTATTTGTGAAGACCCCTGGCAAACAGTTGGCATGAAATCCACGGTGTGCTCTTTCCCTTGGTTGGCCACAGATAACCCAGGGTCGATCAGGGTCAAGACACAAGAACAAGTGATACGAGTCCAGTTGTCCCTCATTTCCCATCCAGCACTGAGGCGATGCAGAGTGGTGGGATGGAGAGAGAGCAGACTGGCCTGGGGTGGGACCTCAGTGGTCCTTGGGAGAGGACAGGGCTCCTTCCACCAGTAACTGGAATCCCTGGCACCTTGGGGTTTTCTTAGTAGTCCGTTTTCTCCCCAGAGGTTCAGGGTGGGCAGTCCAAAACAGATGCCCCGAGTTCCTGGCCCCAAACCCCTGCTGGAGACGGGAAGGGGCCCTCAGCCCCTCCCAAGTCGGGGTGAAGCAGAAACAGAGGCCAGACCGGACATGGCATGTTTTCAGCCCCAGTTCATTTCTGATCTAAGCACTGAGACCTCTACCCATGGGGGCACCCAGCCAGGCCCCTCTGAGACTGGGCCAGATCCGGAGGACAGCTCGGCGCAGGGACAGAACTCACTCCCTGTTCAGTCCTTAAAAGTCCATTGGATTGAGTGCTTCTCCCTTGGTGGAGGGGCCTGCGTGTGCAGGGGCTGCATTCCCAACGTGCCATGGAGGGGGAGCTGATCAGAGGTCTCCCCAGAAACACCCGGCTCCAGGCCAGATCCTAGGAAGAGGCCACAGCACTACGTCCTTGAGTGGGGGAGGTGGGGCTGTGCAGTTAGGATGAAACTTAATAAGAGGAAGGGAGACAGTGAGGCAAAGGGGGCTCAGAGATAGCAAAAGAGGCTTAGTGGCCTCATTGAAGGGGAGGGAGGGGCCTCAGGAGGGGCCCCAGAAAAGAGGTTCACATAAAGTGTGCTCTCCGCAAGAGACTCAGGCCCTTCCTCTGTGTCTCTCATCAGACTTCCTCTTGCTGGGCTCTGCCTCACAGCTCTCACTGGTCGCTGTCCCTAGGCCATACTTGTCTGGCCTCCTGCCTGCCTGGGCCTGACCATGCCACCTTGTCCCTCTCTACCTGGGGCTTCACTGAAATCCAGACAGATGGCCCAAAGTTGGAGCCCTCACTGGGGACATCTCGAAAAGACCTGCACAGTTAAACTAGTGGAATTTGGGCTCCAGGCCAGGATTGGGCTCTAGTGCCAGGCAGATAGGCACAGGGACCCCTCCCTGGAATCGCCCTGGGAATGAAGGGGACACAGGCTGAGAATCAGATCCCGTACACACAGAGACAGTTGCTGTGGTTCAGCTGTGGGTGTCAGCCAGCCCTGGGGGCAGTGGTCAGCTCCCTTTGGCAGCCCAAGGAAACCTGCCCAGAAGAGGAGGCACGACCACTGAGCTGGGCTTGAAGGAGAAGGGGCCAGGTGCAGAGGCCTGGCCAGAGGGGCTGCCCAGGGGCAGGTGTGTGGCATGTGTAGCAGGGAGGAGGACATGGTAGGGCTGAAGAAGCGGATGGGCGCTATCATGCACAGCCTGTGGGCGTTGCCAAAGGGGTAGGACTTCACCTAAGAATTAGTAACGGAATGCACAGCGGTGTGGACTGCTTGGGAGAGCGCCCTCCTGGCGCTGATATTCCCCCTGAGGAGAAGGACCAGGAAGGGGGCTGCTGGGTTGCCCCTCTGTCTCCTCAGGCTGAGGGAACTTCTGGACTTTGCCCCCCAACCCCCTCCACACACACCGTTCATCCATAGAGGGTGCACTGTAAAGGGGAGGGGGACTTGTAGTCACCCCCAAGCTCCATGGAGATCAAGGGTGAGACAGGTTCTCAGTCCTTAAGCCCATAAACCCACAGCAGCACCCATTCCTCCCTTCCCGTCTCACCACCCACCACCCAAGAATGCGGGTTTCCCTGGAAATTCTGTTTAGGTACAAACACTTCTTCAGGAGATATCCTGGGGGGACAGGGTAGGAGCAGGCCATCTGGAGAGAGGCCAGGCGGTAAGGGGTGTGGAGAGACTCCTCCTGGATACCAAGGGGCCCTGGGGCCCTGGGACAGGCAGGCCAGGACTAAATCTGCCTTTCCCATGGCCCAAAGGGAGAGCTAGGGGTAGGAGGAATAGTGACAAAAAATGGAGAAAGAGCAAAGGAGAGCCCTGGACTAGGGTCCCAAGGAGAGGATTGCACACCCTGCTCTGCTACTGGATCTGGACCTCAATTTCTCTGTCTGTAAAATGAACACATGGTCCCCATGGCTCGTTCGACTGGTTGGTTTCCCACCTCTCATCCTCCTCTCTGCTGCTGTTCAGGCCTCCCTCCCCTAAGGGGAGAGAGATCACGGCCCCTCCCATTCAGCCCCGTGCGAAAGCCCCTCTCTGCCGCCCACTTCTCTCCTCCTCATAGCTCATGTGAAAAGAAGCAGCTGGCTGGATATATGGGGGTGCCACCAGGGGGCCAGAGCTGAGAAAACAGCCTGGAAGGGCAGGGTGGAGAGGATTTGGAAATTTTTAGAACCTTGACAGCTGGAGCCCCGTGAGTCAGTGGGGCAGATGGAAGTGATTAGGGACTGGCAGGAGGCGCAGCGGGGCGGAGACAGGAACCGAGTGCGGGGAGCTTGGAGCTCAGAGCCTAGCAGTCGGTGGCTTCCTCCCAGACTCGAAGCCCCACGGGCGTGGGGCTGCTGTGCGTGTTTGGGGGCACCAAGCCAGGCAGTGAAACCAGGCTGACATGCTGGGAGACCAGAAGGGTAGAGGCAGGAAGCCTAGGGAAGAGAGAGGACCCTGGGCAGGAGAGACGTGGAATCCAGGGCCATGACTCTTGCTATTGGCTCCATCCTACTTTCTGTCTGCCCCTCATGTCCACTTCCCCTTCCAGAAGGTTCTAGGGCCACCCCCAATGATAACGCAGACAGCCTTCCAACAATCCAATCAGATACCCCACCCTTAAGAAGCCACTCTGTATCCCTCAAATGGTATCTCATCTCTGGGGCAGGAAAGCACAATTTCCACGGAATTCCATTTTAAACCATTTATCAAGGGCCTTCAAGGCAAAGCCTATGCTGGGTTCTGAGGATTTTGAGAAAAGCCCACTGAGTCCCTGCCCTTGAAAAGTGTCCAGTCAAGCAGGAGAGACTGTCCCACATGGCCATGGAAAACCAGGGTGCCTAAGAATGACCCAGCAGAGCACAGGTGGCAGCTCACAGGGTGGAGAGGCTAGGAGGTGGGGGCTGCGAAGGCTAGGGCTTGGGCCTGGGGAGGTTGAGGAGGGGGTGTCCTCAAGGTGGGAGGAAAGCCAGGAGGAAGCAGGAGGGCACTGCACCTCACTGCTCAGCCATTCAGGTGGATGAGAGGGGAAGCCCCTGTCTCCATGGAGCAGCGGGGTGGGAGCCAAATCAGAGTGGACAGACAGAGGGGCCAGGACAAGAAGAGGAAGTAAAGGTGACCCAAGCCCAGCTACAGGGGTGGGGCATGCCTACAGAGGTAAGTCCTAAGGGAGAAGTGTGAGTGACACACATGCACAGCCCAGGGCCCAACCTGCACAACAGCAGCCCAGTCAGCCAACCGAAGACTCTCCCCACACACCAGCCAGCAATTCCACCCATCGCCACAGTGCTCAGCTGTGCGCAGGTCTGTGGGCACGACTCGTAGCCTTTTCCAGAGCATCTTGGGGTTCCCCTTCTCCTCAACCGTCCCACCTATTTTCCCGGTGTTCAGCCAACATTTACCGATGACCATTCTGTTCCAGGCCCCTGCTGGGCTCTATGGCATTCGGGTACTGGCCTATGGAGGGAGACAGATGGAGGGTCCTAGGAGCCATGGCTGACATCCAGAAGGTATCACTCAACTGAGGAGGTGGGGACCCTATGATAAAGAAGCGGCTGTGGAGAGGAGTCTGCTATAAGGAGCATGATTTCACCAGGCAGGCCAGGGTGAGGAGCTACACAGGCACAGGGATGGGTGGCTTCAGGGGGCCTGATAGAGGGTGCAAGGCAAGCCCAAGGAGTGAGAAGGGGAGGACAATCTCAGAGCATCAGCACCGAGGACCTGGAGGACACAGGGGTCATCAAAAGGTTTTAAGCAGGGAGGGTCTACATTGTAGAGACATCACCCTGGTAGACTCTGGGCAGGCCAGCGCAAACCCTAAACTTACTGGCCATACCTGAAGAAGAGGGGACAGACCCAAGAGGGGCTTAGGAGGTAAAACAGAACTTGGTAATAGCGTGTAGGTAGTCAAGGGAAGAAGCAGAAGGAGGCATCTGGGAAACAGGGCAGTTGGAGGAGCTCCGGGTGGGGTAAGAGGCAGTGGAAGAGGAGCTGATCTGGTAGCATCACTGAGCCTCCCTAGTATCTGGCAACTTTGCAGCATCTGGGACATCTCAGTCAGCAATGACATCCACAAGCACCATCAACGTGGAGCTAGAAATGAAAGTCTTTACTGCAGATGAAGGACATTATACAAAGGCCAGAGAGCTCACGACGTTCTCATGGACACGACGGGGAGCCACTGGAGGCTCTAAGCAGGAAAGTGACAGAATAAAACATGAGAATCACTCAGGCAGCAGTGAGGAGATGGGCCAAAAAAGACTGGAGGTAGGGAGACCTAGGATGAGGGTGAATTGCACCCTAAGAAGCCAGGCCCAGAACAGTGGTCAGGGTAGGAACAGGGGTCATGAAGCAGCAGGTCCTGGGAAGCAGCTGGCCTAGGTTTACCAGTCAGTGGATCTCACTCTGTACGTATGTGAAATGTTGACAAAGTAGGTCACAAATTATTCGTATTCTGGTGCTTTATGTCAAATATGATTTTATTTTTTGCTATGTACTTTTAAAGATTTTATTTATTATTTTTAGAGAGAGGGGAAGGGAAAGAGGCAGAGGGGGAGAGAGACATCAATGTATGGTTGCCTTTCACCTGCCTCCAGCTACAGACCTGGCTGGAGACCTGGCTTGCAACCTGGTTACCTGCCCTGGCTGGGGAATCGAACCTGCGACCTTTGGGTTCGCAGGTCGGTGCTTATCCATTGTGCCACCAGCCAGGGCACAAATCTGATTTTAAATAACTCAGCCCAAAACTCATATGAAGAAAACAATTCCATTTACAATAACATCAAAAAGAAAAAAAATACTTAGGAATAAACTTAAAAAACGAAGTGCAAACCTTGCACAGCAAAAGCTTCACATCCCTGAAAGAAATTAAAGACATAAATAAGTGAAAAGGCAACCCATGTTCATGAACTGGAAGACTTAATATTGTTAAGATGACAATGCCACCAAAAACAGATTCAGTGCCATCCCTAATGAAATCCCACTGGTATTTTTGGCAGAAATAGAAAAACTCATCTTAAATTCATATGGAAGTTCAAAGGGCCCCTGAATAGCCAAAACAATCTTGAAAAAGAAAAACAAAATCAGAGGACTCACACCTCTTGATTTGAAAACTTACTATAAAAGCTACAGTAATCAAGACAGTGTGATACTGGTATCAATAGGCCTATGGCTCAGTGGAATAGAATTGAGAGATAAACCATTACTTTTATGGTCATTCAATGGGAGAGAAGATTCTTTTCGACAAATGGTGCTGGGACAACTGGATCCCCACATGCAAAAGAGTGAAGCTGGACCCCTGCCTCGTACTAGCTATAAAAATTAACTTCCTGCAAGTAAGTAAATTAACTTATGGTAAAAAAGTAAATAGACTTGAAGACTTAAATGTAAGAGCTAAACTACAAAATTCGTAGAGGGTAAATCTTAGGGGTAAATCTTCATGACCTCAGTTTTGGCAATGATTCTTAGGCAATGACACCAAAGCCACAAGTAACGAAAGAACAAAATCGATAAATTGGACTTCTTCAAAATTGAAAACTTTCATTTCAAAGGGCACTATCAAGAAAGTGAAAAGACACCTTACAAAATGTTTGTAAACGTATTTCAAATGACTGGAGATAATATATTGTGTTAAAAGACTCCTCTGGAAAACTTCTCCATGGTGGGCATGGAAAGGAGAGACCCTCCCCGGTGTACAGAATGCAGCCATCCTGCCCTGTCCTTCATGGACTAACTGTGCACTAAAGGAATCTGCCCATATAGGAAATTAGGAAAATGAGAATCGGGGGAGGGTGGGAAGAAGCAGGGACCCTTGCCCTGAGGGCAGTCGCAGTTCCCTGGGAACTTGCTCACAAATTCCCCGAATTCTCCCATATTAATTTTAGAACAAGTCCTCGAAATCCGAGGAGTCTGGGGGATGACCTGGCGCCAGTTCGGGCAGCTCTCAGAAAGGGGATAGTGTGAAGGAGAGGCTGTCTGGCCTGGCCTCCTGTCCCAGCCAGGCCTTGTCCATGGGAAGGTCACGAGAGGCACGAGCCAGGGCCAAGCCCTGTGCAGGGCGTGGGCCCAGGCAAGCGGCCAGAAGGTCCTGGGGCCTGAGGTCTCTGTTCCCACTGACATCAGTGCAAGGTGTCAGGGGGCCTGAATCATCAGGGCCGGGGCCCGGGGCCAGCCCTCTCCCAGAGGGAGAGCATAGCAGAGGTATGAGGCAGCCCCAGCCAGGCAGGCAGCCCTGGGCTGGGCTGGACATGGTGACTGTTTTATAGAATTAGCAAGTGGGACCTGCCACAGGGGGAGGTGGAGATGTCATCGTCCTGGATTCCAACAGGCACCCCCTCACCGCCTGCCGCCCAACCACTTCTGATTCACAAAATTAATTCCAAAGGCTAGAGAGAGGGGCCTGTCAGCAGGGCCAGGGGGTCATAAACACGAAGAATATTAATAGCTCCAGCCAGGCTGCCTGGGGGGCTGGGGGACCTGCCAGAGGGACTGACTTATTTAGTCTCGTCATTAATGATGTGGAAAGAGGAGAGTTTACCCAAGCCTGGGGCGGATGCTGACCTACATCAGGGCAGGGATTGCCCAAGCTGAGAACAGACTACAGGGGTCCATCCAGAGCTCCATTTCCCCCAGAGAGGATTCCTCTTCGCACCACCAATGTGCCCTCGGCCCCACAGCCTAGCCGGGTGAGAGTAGGTACACCAGTGAGGGCCCTAGCTGCTGAAGATGGCTCTCCTTTCTGCACAGAGAGCTCAGAGGTGACTCATGTGTGTGCACATGAGCACACACACACATACACCTTTGCACATTTCTGACAACAGGACAAGCTGTCCCTCTCCAACCAGGTGGGCCCAACCTGGGCATATGGGACCAAGTTGCAATACAGGGTGTCTAGCCATTTCCAGAGTTACATGCTGACCAGGGGAGGATAGGCCCCTTCCTGAACAAGGTCCCTAACCCTTCCTTCCAACCTCATCCTGCAATTAATCAAGCATCAGGATACTCAAAACTGGGAGTGCAAGAAAACCCTGTGTGTGCAAGTGCCCACGCACACACAGGTCTTGCTACATCTCTGATACCCACTCCCCCGCACACTTAGCTGGGCCCACTTTGTGCATAGCTCATCCCT
Organism: Noctilio leporinus; assembly: GCA_004026585.1. Taxonomy (NCBI): domain Eukaryota; kingdom Metazoa; phylum Chordata; class Mammalia; order Chiroptera; family Noctilionidae; genus Noctilio; species Noctilio leporinus. The sequence continues at coordinate 108,555 of PVIW01001584.1, read as the reverse complement.
TGAAAGGAAACAGACATCAGTGCAGTTGGCACACTCTGGCCTCTCCAAGACCCTAGGTCCTGAGAACATTATTTCAAATAGAACTCAGGGCCCTAGTGTCAGGGGTCACGGGCGAAGGAGTTTGTGAAGAGAGGCAGTTGGGGGAGGGTTTGCAGAGAATGAGTTCAGAGTCATGCTCAGGGCCCACCGAAGATGGCCTGGGAGAGCCACCCCCACCCCAAGGACACCTCCAGGCTCCCAGCTGCATGGCTCCTAGCTGCCGCCACAGGGACAGACACAGACTGGCTGGGACTGGCAGCGGCTGGGACTGGGAGCCTGCCGAGTCCCAAGTTGGAATGAAGGAGAAACCTGTCCAGCGATGAGATCAAGGAGATGGCACCAGTGTCTCCCCAGGGAGCTGAGCTCCTCGTCCCAGGACATTCCAAACTCTGCGAACAAAACATGGGGTGGGAGGCCCGCCAGGTTGGGCCAGTGCCAGGTGGCCCCCCACCCTTCCCATCAGCAGGGGGGGGCCTGCCCCGCAGTGGGACCGGCTGGGAACATAGCATGAGCTGCCGGGAATGCTGCCCACACAAGTCGCCCGGGGACACAACGTCCAGACACCTGCCACGTTCCCTCGGCAGGGTGCCACCTGTGGTTATCTGCCCAGTCTCCTCTGAGCTGGGCCCTGTGTGGAGCGCTGTGAACTAAGCCGGCACATCCACCTGCACGGCGTTGTTCCTCTTAGCAAACACCTTCAAAGCCGCAATGCATTTAATAGCCCCTGGAGGAAAGCCAGGCCTGGCAGGTTTCCCCCATTTTGTAGGAAACTGGGGCCCAGAGAGGAATTTGTTTGAGGCTGCACAGTTACTGAGAGGGTCATGCAGCTTCTCACCCAGGACGGCTGCCTCCTAGTCTCAAGCTCTCTCCACTCCACTTTGTACAGGCAGCAGAAGGCCACTGAGGCCTGGGGTGCAGTCTCCCTGACCAGACCCTAATTCCACAACAGAGCCTCAAAAATCAGCAAGTCCAATGCCTTTCTCTATAAATAGGTAAAGGGGGGCAGGGCTTGCCCAAGTTCAGAGGGCACTAGAGGTAAAGGTGAAAGTCTGATGACGAGGCTCGCAAGAACAATGCCAGGAAGCTGATTCCAAGACAGCTGAACAGCAACTAGCGTCCGTGGCCCAGAAGTTTAGGGAATAGGGAAGAAATAAATTGTGATGGCTTCCTGGAAGCCCAGCAGTCCTGTCCTCTGTGAGACCCCCTCAGATAACCCTAGGTAGTGACAGTGATAGATGAACAAAAGAAAAATTGCAAAGAAGAATCAGAAACCACTGGGGTGAGTTGTAACTGCCTGTGTGACCTTGGGACTGTCCCTTCCCTTCTCCAGGGCTCGCCACCTACTCCAGGTCTCATCAGTACAACGGGGGGAAGGATGCTGGCTGCCACAGTGACTTGCCAGCTCTGAGGACCAGCCCAGGGCTGCCCAGGTACTAACCATCACTTAGGAGACCTCAGGTTTTGGTATGGCCTGGGGAAGGCAGGGGGCAGGTCATTCCTAGATCAGCTGGGATGTGAGGCCTGGGGAAGGGCTGGGTAAAGGCTGGAAGATACGAGTTGTGCTGGTGGAAGCTAGAGTAGCAATGAATGAACAAGGGAGAGAAAGCATGGGCGTCATCAGCAGCTTGGACCATATTCTATAAATGACAAGAAACCAAAAAAATTAAAAGGCAAGGTCATGGTCAGACTGACCTTAGCAGGGGGGACACGGAGCCAGGGAAGGAGTCATCCTTTTGCCCAGCAGTGGCCTTGAGGGTGCAGCAGATGTTGAAAAGACTCAGGCTGAGACTCAGAGGTGGAGTTTTTTCCCTCCATCCATCCGGAACTATCGACCTCTCAAAGGTGAGAGAAGGGTCTGGTCCCCACAGCAGGTGTCAGGAGGCAGCATGGGCCTACTGGCTGGACTCTGACCCTGAAGGAGCCTCGTCATCACAGTCCTCCGGAAGGAGGAGCCACCCCTGGGCTGGACCAGGTCATGCTGACCGAAGGTGCAACTGACATCTGGCTCCCCAGGCCCCTCCCAGAGGCTGCAGCTGGCGTACAGAATGGTTCCCAGAAATTATGGTTCAAATGTCACATGAATGAGGACGGTGCTTCAAGGAGGAATGAATCATCCATTCTGACCCAGCAAAGGCTCACTGAGCACCTACTATGTGCCAGGCCTGGGGCTGATGTGAGGGCACAAATTAGGAAGACATGGCCTGAGGCATCAGGGTGAGGGGGATGCCCAGAGGTCAATAAGCCATAGAGCCCCAGGGAGACTGGGCAGTGGGCACCTGTCTGGTGAAGAGCCTGGAAGATCAAGGCTTGGGCTGGTGGAGAAGAGCTGAGAAGTGAAGAAGGGGTTGGAGGGCCAGGGCAGGAACTGCTGGGGACAGCAGGGGAGCCTGGATGCAGAAGTCTGCAAGTGGGTGAAAGCAGGGAAGAGAGGAGGGGGCTCCATGCGGGGAAGGGGCTCCATGCGGGGAAGGGGCTCAGCAGTACAGCCCAATTCCAGACTAGGACAGGACCCAGAGCCCACCTTCCCCCAAACTGCTAGTCTCGCCAAGCTTTGGTGGAGACACAGGAGCAGGGTTATGGGCCATTTTCACCTTTTAAAAACCACTGACATCTGAAGCTGGGCACCAGAGCCAAATTTCTGGGAGAGACAGAGGCCCTGTAGGCGCTTCTCCTGACGTCAATCGGGGCTTCTCTTTTGTCTGCGGCTTTGACAGCAGGAGGCCAGATTAGGGGGCTGAACTAAGAGAGCAAGAGAAGGACCAGAGGCCAAGCATGGCTCCTGTCCTTCTGATCTGTCCTCCCCGTGCAAAGCCCTGATCAAGGGGCACTGCCAGAGTCAGGACACCTCACCAGCCTCCTACCTGAGCCCTGACTTTAAAGCCACAGCCCATGCAGTCTTAGAAGGCTCCCTGTGGCTACAGAGGTGCCACTGTCAGCATCTAAGGGACAGCAGATGCCCCCTAGGCTACAGACTCTCCCCCAGAGGGCTCACCGAAAGGTCTGTCTTACGTACCCAGCCCTCCTCGCCCTGCCCAGGGCAGTGCCGCACAGCTGCCCCCACTGCCAGGTTCCTGCAGCACACTCCAGTTCTCAAACACTGAGCTTTCTCCACAGGGAAAGGGAGCCCAGAGAGGGCTGTGCACCCTGGGTCCCCAGTACCAGCACTGGCATTAGGACACATTTTGCTGAAGAGGGAGCTAGGTCGAAGCACCCTCTCCACCCACCAAGCCCAGCCCCAGCCCTTGTTCTGCCTTTGCACCCCATTATGAGGCTTCAGTAGTCAGGGGCCAGCTGGTTGGGAGGTCAGAGGGAGAGCCGGTAGGGACAGGACAGGGGTCACCTTTAACACATCCATTAGCCCCACACGAGGGTTCTGTCCCAAGATACACTAAGTGCCTGCTCTGATGCTAGTCTGAACCTTGACCTCAAACCCTGAGTGACCCCAGCTGAGCATAACCCTAAATTGAATCCTAACTGCACTCTGACACTGACCTGCAACCTGAAACATAGGTTCACCCCTGAGCCCAAATCCGACTGAGCTCTGACCCTAATCCCAAACCCAGATTAAACCTTGATCCTGACCACAACCCCAGATTGAAACTTGAACCTGACTTCAAGGCAGAGTCCTGGCCCCACATAAACAGCCTGGGAAAGACTCTGAGGATACCAGGACATGGGCCCCAGGTCCCTCTGAATGTTGAGGCTACCTGGGTATGGAGAAAAGAAAGATAATCCAGTCCACTCACACACTGTGTCACTATGGCCAGCGCCACCCTTCCTGGCCTCAAGTTTATCAAACCACTGAGCCTGCCTGCCTCTGTGCAAGGTAGCTCTGGTGGGACGAAAGAAGGCCTGGGTAGGGCCATCCTGGAAGGGACACTGGACTCATACACCCCACTGCATACAGATCTTTTAGGAATAGTGGCCTGACCCAGGGGGGTTCCTTTTCTAGCAGAGACTGAGCCCTGGCATTGAACCTTCCTCCATAAAATGTTGACCATGCTTGGGGCCACCTGGACCAGGACTACAGTCTGCAGAGGGTACAACTGGAGTGGCTATGCAGAGGGCTATGCACAGGAGCCAGGGTCTCAGCGATGCAGGAGCCTCCCATCTCTGGGCCTCGCCTAACAGCAGGAGATCAGATGGGAGGAAAAGTGGCCCAGGTTCTCAGGGCTGGCTGGGAACTGGGGAACCCTGGCCTGAGGGTGTACTCCTCTCTCCCCACAGGTGCACTCTGGCCCCTGAATGCAGGGTCAGGGCCTAACGGAGGCCCACCTAAGCTTTCTTCTACATTGCCCCAGTCCCTGGCCTTATTTCCCGCCTCACTGTGAGAACATGCGCTTGCAGCCACTGTGAAGAGATCAGCATGAAGGAATGTGCTGTCCAGGGGCCAGCGGACAGGATGGGCCTGCTGGAGAGGGAGCGCCCGAGGAGAGCTCGGGAAGATCGGAGCTGGGAAGAAAAACAGAGATGTGCCTAGGCAGCGTGCCCAGCATTGTTCCCAGCCCTGCAGGTCAGGTGCACTAGGCCGTCTGCCAAGCCCCAGCCTCTGCTCAGCATGGCCCCAGACTTCCCTAGGTTTGCTAGCCTCCCTCACGTCCCAGATCCTGACCTCTAGGGCTGGGAACAGCCTAGGAGGGAGACAAACCTCACCTCCCATGCCCCAACCAGTTCTATGGATCTCTGTCTTTTGGGGCATCTCCCCTCCCTTCACTGAGATCCAGGTCCTTCCCCAAGCCTTATTCTGTCCAGATCTCCCTGGTGGGTAAAAGCTTCTGGTTTCAATGACCCGCTAAGCTAGTCCATATGTGGGCATTAATAGCTGATAATGGCTTAGACCTGTTCTCTCAAAGTGTGGTTCCCCAGACCAGTGGCATAACATCGCCAGGAAACTTGTTAGAAATGCAAATTATTGGACCCCACCCCGGACTTACTAAATCAACAGTCCATGTTTTAACAGGTCCTGCAGGAGTTCATGACACATGCTCAAGTTTGGGAACCACTGACTTAGAGTGACTATGGTCTACTCCACAACTTTGACAGAAATGAAAAGTCATTGAACAAGTGAAGAAGCAAGTAAATGAGTTTCAAGAGGTCTGGACTTATCCCCAGGCTTGAGTAGAATAGTTCCTTCTTGCTGTCTTGTGTTCAATCCCTAGGACAGTTGAGATCTGCAGGCTGAACCAGGGAAGGACTATCCAGCTAGACTTGGTCTGAGATGAAACAGGCTCTCAGACAATGTCACCTACAAAGAGCCCATCCAGCGAGTCAAGCCTGGGACCCAGGAGTACTCAAAGAGGACCAACCATTGAAAATAGGAGGAGGAGGTCCAGGAGGTCTATGGGATGCAGTGGCAGAGTCTGGGACCTGAGAACCAGACAGGAAGGCAGTTATGGAAATCCCAAAGAAGATAAGAGGGTCCCCCACACATGGTTGGGGTCCAGGACACTCATGCTGGGGTAGAAATGATGACAGATCTGGGGAACAAAACTGAGCCTCCAGTATTAGAACTGGGGCACAAGATTGGATGCCAATCACCTGAACAGTAAAGTTGGCTCCTTCAGAAATCCCCTCCCTAAGGTCAGGCTAGGCCCCAGAGTCGGGCAGAGCTGAGACTGCCAAGTGAGGCCCGGAAAGTTCAGCAGTGAGGAGGGGACAGGGAGTTGCAGGGTGAGAACCCAGCATGTTCTGAGTCTTGGTAACATTCTCCAAACTGGTCTTGGTGTCCAATGTCTCTTGATGCTGGACCTGCCCTTTCCAGAACTTCCCTCCAACTTGTTGAGAGAAGCCCTTTCCCAGCTGCCTCAGTATCGCACAGCCTTGGCCATGGCTGACTGAATTATGGCTAATATTTTCAGAATAAGTTAGAGAGACGGACAAGGTCCGGCCTGACCTGCTTGTTCTGACTACCTGCCATGCCAGCGCATCTCTCATCAGTGCCATGAAAGAGAAGACAAATCCTGTGACCAGACCTCCACACTGACACCACGGAACCTCTCATGGCCAACCTCATCCAATGTTGGAAGGGTAATTTTCCACTCAACATAAAAGGAGGAGCAGCTTCGCTCACAGCTGCCATCTCTCCATGAGGGGTCCTCTACACCTGTATGGCCCATAGTATGTCCCACATGTCCTGAAAGATTCCATGGGGGAAATGCTGCACACTGGGGCCCCTTCTTAGAAGATCCAAGTTCCTATTAACAATTAAAGGCTCTAGGAAGTCCTACAAGAGAGAAGCCTGTCTGAATTGGTCAAATCTAGTATTTCCCTAGCTTATTGGACCCAGAACATTTTCTTTCTCTCCCAAAACAATATCCCATGGAATATCACTGGGGTAACACATCCCAACATGCAAAGCAGCACGGCCCACTTCCATCTTGACACAGATGACCTTCTTCCTAAACTTCCAGGGAGTGAAGCAAAAGTAAGGGGAGCGTCTTGTTAAAAGGCCCTGAGGCAGAGGGAGCAGAGACTCCCTGGAGACTCACAGAGGCTCAGCATGGACATCCCTCTCTCAACCTCTGGAAGACCCCAGCTCCAGAGGCATGGCCCCAGAAAAGGTGTCATCCAGCCATTGCCTCAGAGGAGGGGCACGCTTAGCTGAGAGGACTGGTTGGGTGTCTACTTGCTAATGGAAGAGAGACATCAACAGGCTAGAGTACGCAGCCAGCAGACGGATAACTGGCAGCTCCAGCATCCCCCAGGACAGGTATCACCTCATCCTTTGGCTGGACTTGAACCACAGGCCAATTCGTGTCTCCCCCTGACCACCCAACACTGCCCAGCTGAGCTCCCCACTCCATCTTTGCCCAGTCCCTCTGCACCCCCCAGGACCTGGGACAGCCTCCCAACCCCCACCTATGAGCTTGAAGGCTCCTGTTCTCCTGAGGTGAAGGGGAGAAAATTCCTGCGACAGCTTCCTCCCTCTTGCCTAGACTCTTGGCTGCCTTCTGAAGCCAGACAATACAGGGAAATGTTTGCACCCAAACAACCCCGCTGCTTCAGGAACTGCCTGACCCTGCCCAGGAAAGCAAACTCCTGCAGCTCCACCCTGCTGCCCCCTCAGTCTGGGACCAGAGACCAAAGCTGGAGGGGTGGCCTAGCAGACAGGTCACCAGAGCAAAAGGGGTCTTAGACCTCCCCAATGTGGTGATGAAGAAGCTCAGGGTTTGACTCTCTCTAGGGACAGGAGCTCTGTCCCTGCCTGTGGGTTACACAAAAGCCAGATTGTCCACATTTATCTGGAGAGCATGGCTCTGGATTAATATGGTCTAAAGATAATGGAAATAGAACTTTGATGTAATGTGAGAAATGCATTAATTCATTCAATAAGCATTTGCTGCTCTTGGGTTCTGAGCCAAGCCCTGTGCCGGGCACTAGGGATCCATGGGTGGATGGGTCCCCATCCTACCCTGGAGAAGCCCCCAGCCGAGGGGAAGAGATGGAACCCAAAATGGAGTAGGAGGGCAGGAAGAAGGGACGTGCTCTGCCCCAGCTCCGGTTCCCTGAGAAACGCCAGCCTGGTGCTGGCTAAAGTATGGGCTTGTGGGGTCGATGCACGCACGCAAGGGTGGGACAGGCTGGGGGGCCCGGCACCAAATGCACCCGCAGCCATGGCTCCGGAAGCCACAGGGTCAGTGCAGTTTGTACAAGCAGAGGTCCCTGTCCCCGAGTTTAATAAAGACTGAAATGCCCTCTGGTGGCTTCCCTCCCAGCAGCTCTTCCCATGTGTTCAGATTCTGCCATCGCCAACCCCAACACAGCCCTGAGGTGAAGAACTCCAGGTGCCAGCCAGCAAATGCTGTGAAAAGCAATCAGAAGAAAAAGCAGACTGACTTCTCCTTGATTATTGCCACAGACACATCTGCACGTGACACTGCTATGGGGTAACCTCCGGGCGTTCCTGTGCATGGAACTTTGAGGCACATCAGCTTCCTGTTTCCAGCAGCAGGGGGTGGAGGGGAGAGAGTCAATGACTCCAGGCCCCAAAGTTGACCCCACTGGCACAGGGGCCAGCCCCTTCTTACTACCTGTGAGGAAACTGGAGCTGAGAGTAGAGGAGCAGGGAAGATGGAGGGACAAACTGCTGGGGACAACTCAGGTCAAGGCAGTCAGCCTGCTTGTCACAGCCCCTCACGCCCACCTCGACCAAGTGCCAGAGACTGCGTGTTTTTGTCTTTCTTGTGGGGGGAGGGGTGCGGCTCAGAGCCTTGAGTGATGAGTTAAGTGACAATGAATTTGAACCACATGGAGCTGGGACTTAAGGGGAAAGTGTTTTGGTGAAATGCAGCTGGGATTTCATCAGTCCCCACCCCCCAGACAGTACAAAAATAGTGCGGGCCAGGCAGGCTCTGACCCACAGGCCTGGCCCAATTTCGCCACCCCCTGTCCTGGAGAGGCTCAGAGTGGCCTCTTTCCCTGAATCTGGGTTTCGTAATCTTTCCTTGTTGTTTTGGTCGCCTGTTTGTTGACTGGCCTAGTTTGTCTGGGAGAATTCACTCCCTGACAAGCTTCCCGCTGCCTGGCCCTGTAGAAAGGGAGGGTAAGGCAGAAAGACCCTCTCTCACTGTTGGTAATAAGGCCCATGGAGGGCCTGTGGGAGGGGCCAGAGCTGGGCTGTCTGGGAGCCCGCCCAGGAGAGACTGTCACAGTCACAGCCTGGGGACTGGTGGGGGCAACCCTGTTGCCTTGGGTACATGGACGGGTGATGGGCACTGGGCACCAGGGCAGGAGGTGGGCTTCCCTCAGCCCAGCCGACGGAGCGGCTGACCTCACAGTTCAGAGTCACATCTGGAAGCCGTGGCCCAATAGGGCACCTAGACCGGACCCTGACATGCTAGGGGTTGGGGTAACGAGTAATGGCCCTGAGTGAGCCTGGTGGCAGAGCCACAGGTGTCCAAAGGCCACTTTGAGAACCAGGGTCCAATCCCAGGCTAAGGCAGGACACATCCTCTCAGGTTACCAACCAGAGCCCTGGGCTCCAGAGAATTGTGGTCCTGAGGACCAGAAGGAACACAGAGCAGATGATCTGGGCTCTTCCCCCAGCTACTAGCTGAGCCCTAGCTGCCCCATCTGCAACTCAAATACCATAAGGGACATCAAAGGACAGCGTTGGGGCTCCGGGGAGAATGAGGGGCCAGGAAGGGCCATAGGAAGTTCAGCTGGAGAGACCAGCTTCTTTGTGGTCTGAGGCAGGGGCCCGGAGCCCACCCAGCCCCTCCCAGCACTCCCAGCCTGCCGGCAGCGAGGCGTGGCAAAGGTGCTGTCAGGGCTGAGCTCCCTGCTCTTGCCAAACTCAGCAGTGCAACAGCCCTCCACCATCTCCTCAGGCTGGGCCCCCCAGGGAGAGCCAAGATCCCAAGGACCACAGCACAGGGCCTATGTCAGTCCTTCTTGCCTCCATCTCCCCATGTGGGGTCAGGCCAGAGTACCTCAATCATGTGGCCCGGAGATCCCCTACCTCCAAGCTGCCCTTTGCCCTGTGGGCCCAGGAACCTAGCCTGATGAGAAGGAACCCCTGCAGGCCTGGCCTCCCTCCCCCTCACTTCAGAGAAGGTTTCTGCTCCTTTCACTTCCATTGTTCTCCCCCTTGGCCCTGGGCGGGCACCCCTAGCCCCACCCACACAAGGCCAGGCTGAGCCCCATTGAAGCCAGCCAGCTAGGGAATGGGGGCATTAGGCTGGATCTCTGGGAAGCCTGACCTACCCCAGGAGTTTGGGGGTACGGGGTTTTTCCCAGCCTTCTTGGCAGGGATGGGAATTAGGGGCTCAGTGAGGGGGTGGAGCTGTGTGTACCAGTGATTTACCCTCTCTGAGCCTCAGCTTCTTAATAAAATGAAGGTGACGATGACAGCTTCCTGTCACAGCTGTGGGATTGAGATATTATTATATCATGGTGAAGTCCTCACCACGTTGCCAGGAATGAGGGAAATACCCAGTGAGGGTGGATACCATGTCCGTACTAGGAGGACAGTGGCTCTGGGTGAGGTACCTAGGAAGGTACCTGTGGGACTAGGAAGGTCAGTCAGAATAGTCCAGAGATGATGCAAATAGTCCCAGAATGCCCTCTCCTCCTTCTGTCCACCTAGTTCCTCAGGCGGATCCCATGGCAACAGAAGCAGAGGGAAGACCTCCCAACCCCCTGAAACACACCCCTAACCCTGGAAACTCTGAGCAACATTCCAGACAGTGTCTCAATCTCAGGGCCAGGTGTTCCGGGGGAGGCTGGGCACAGAGCAGATGTGCCTCACAGCCTCCTACAGCCCCAGACTCCTGCCTCCTACAAGAAGCGGGGGAACCAGCTCTGTCTCTGGCCAGTGAGATTCAGCCAGTGCAAAACCTGTGCATTTGCTTTGGAACTCTTGACAAGATAGGGGACAATACTTGGATGCCTGGACATCTCATCTGAAGGGGGACAGGACAGAATGGCCTGTGCAACTCAATCAATTCTGCTTTACCTCTTGGGCTTGGGACTGCAGTATCACTTGTTAGGGCCTAAGACCCATCCGTGTAGGCCTCAATCTGCATATCCCTTCCTCTGCTCTCTGTCTCCCCCTAACACCCTTCTTACAGGGGTGATGAGGGGGGCAATGGTTAAGGACACAGATTTTGGAGGCAGACTGCCTGGTTTGAATTCCAGCTCTGTCACCTAATGGTTGAGTGGACCTTAAGCCTCAGGTTCTCCATCTGTAAAATGGGCTTGTGATAAAAACAGTACCCACCTCAAGGGAGGCTGGAATGAACTGATACAAGTAAAGCCCTCAGACAGTAACCGACCCATAGTGAAAACTCAGTAAATGCTAGCCCTCATTATTTTTTATCTGTGTCTCCATCTCAAATGTTTGTTGACTCATATTTTCCATGGGTACGGGGGATGCAGGAGGAGGCATGAAGCTCTGTGGTTTAAAGTGCCTATTGCTCCAGGGAGTCCAGGCTGAAGGCTACAGCAATAAAGGATTCCTTTCAATCAGGGCCAGTGATGCTCTGATAAAGCTTGACCACAGGATGCAGAACAGCGGGCTCTGTGCTTCTGCTCCAGGCCTTGGAGGCTGAGCCAGCACCACAGCTGAAGCCATTCTGGGTAGGGAGGCAGCAAGTCCCTCAGCCCCAGGCCACAAGCTGGTGACACTTCTCTGCATTCCCAGCTTCCCTCTTCCCCTGCTCCTTTCACCATCCTACATGCCAAACATGTGGCTCCTGGCTTTGGCTCTTTGTACCTCCTGACACAGGAGGTTCAGGGCCTGAGAAGGCAGCATCTCAGAATCCTTTCATCTTGGCATTATAGGGCTTGAATGTAGTGCTAGAAGGTTGTCTATCACAGCTTTGAGCTCCTTGTGAGACTAGCCTCTGCTGTCTTCCTGATGATAAGCAGCGCTACCAGCTTAGATTCCCCCATGATGGGGAGCTCACTACCACAATCACAGTGGCTTAAGACTTTCACAGGATTTCGCTCATTAAGGTCCCATGTCCCCAGTGAGGTCAAAAGGGCAGGGTCTCTAACCCCGTTGGGGAGAAATCAGTCGAGGCCCCTGTTGGGCAGTTCTCACAGCTCAAAAGTTTCCTCCAGCCCAGACCTGCCTTCTCCGTTGGCTGGCGGCGGTACGTCTGCCCCAGCAGCCCGTTGTCTCAAGGTGGTCTTTCCCACAGGTCAGCCCCAGTTCCCTTGGGCATCTTGCTTTTCCAGGCTCTTTTCTCTGAGCCTGGAGCCTCGTGGGAGATAGTCTCCGTCCTGTAAACACAGGTGTTGGTAGAGAAGGAAGAGAAGGAGAGTGACAGCAAAGCTCATTGTGTGAAGTGGGCTTCATGACAGGGACCCAATGCAGTCCCTCCATAGCTGGTGGCATAGGCACCTCAGCAGGGGGTGGGATGGCAAACAATGCTGAGGTCCCCCAGAGGCTATCTCAAGCAATGCAAGGGACTGCCAGGTGGGTTGGTGCAGAGTGGCAGCTGTCAGACTCCTGGCAAGACATGTGTCTAAATTATGTCAAACTAAGCTATTCCCAAGGTAGCCCCCAAAAGGAGCCCTCTGAGCTGTGTCATCCAGAAAGGAATAGTGGGCCCTCTGCAAACAGAACCCCCTCCTCAGGGTAGGGAACTGTAGGCAGCATTGACTCCATACCCAGCAGGGCAGGGGGTGAGTCAGGGCAGCCACAGGGCTTCAGCCATCCAGATGTGCAGCCAGCATTCCCCTGTGGAGACAGTCAGAGCAGCAGCCAGGGGCCCAGATGGGTCGCATTAACCTGGGAGCAGGCTCTTTGGGGCCCAGATGCTCTGTGTTTAGTCGGCTAGTCGGCTTTGGGCTCCAGATGTGGGCCCGGGTGGGGGTGGGACCCAGCTCCAGATGTGTGCAGTCTGAGCAGGAGCGGCTACAGGGCTCAGCTATAGCACCTGGGCTCAGGAGGCCTGGGGCTTTGGGGTGCTGGACCACGGGGGCTCTCCACTCATGCCCTTTCCAGCACCTCAACCCCAGCCCCAAGGCCCCAGGGCCAAAAAGGGTTCAGGGTTCAAAAAACCTCTGACTCAGGAACTGCAGAGTCCAAAGGCTTATGCTTCATTGCAGGAGCAGGAACGGAGCCTAGGCACCTGCCCAGGGTCACACAGCCAGGGCAGGCAGGAGCCCCAACAGGAGCAGAGGGCCTGTGGTCCCTTAACCCACAGGCAACGTGTGGGAGGCACTTGGGGGCAAGTGCCTGCATCTCTGCACCCCCCACACTGATGCCCTCACCCCACAATTAGGCAACCTCAACATCCTTGGCTGAGCATTGGAGGAGGCACGACCCTAACCTTCAAGGTAGGGTCCAAGAGATGGGGCACAGCCCCCAAAGAATCTCAGAGGATGCCCTCAGCATCCCCCTAACCCAGACAGTGCTGCTCCGATTGGGAAGTGGAGAGGCAGGAGCCCAGCTAGGCAGAGGACCTAAGCCAACCTCTGACTCCCAAACCCCTGGCACTCAGTGGCTAAGCTGCGGTGGGAAAAGAGGCACTTCTGCTCACTGAGCACCCTTACCTGCCACGTCAGTTCTCCACACCTCCTATGTGGGATGTGGTGTCCCCATTTCATAAATGGACAGCTCCCAGAAGAGCCGGTCTGTCTAAGGCCACCCGGCCAGGCCAGGCCAGGCAGGACTAGAGGAGCAGCTAGGGACCTGCCCCTGGCCTAAGCTTCTGGGGCTCTGCCAGCTGGTGGACCAACATGGTGTCGGGAGAGACCATTCCTAAGAGAGCCCAGAGGAGGTGCCCTCCCAGGGTCCTGGCCCTCCTGCCTCTAGAGCACATCTGCCCCATGTGGTGCAACAGATCAGAGACGCCCAGAGACCCCTGTATTAACCCTGGCAGAGTCCTGAGAAGGCAGCAGCCCCTCCTGCCACCCAGGGGGCCTCCAGCCCAAAGCACTGGAAACCTCCCAGAAGCCCCCTCCTCTATGTCACCAGCCCTTGTCCCCTTTTCACCCCCTTCCACCAGACCCTGGAAGATTCTCTGAGAGGTCAGGAATGAGGGCGGATGGAAAGCCCCTCCTCCTCTAAGCTTCAGTCTCCGTGTTGGCACAGTGGCCCCAGCTCTGGACCCTAAGCCAGAAGGGCATGGTGGCTGCAGTGGGCAGAGGTCAGAAGACAAGCCCAAAAGACCACGGGACAGCTCCCAGAGGCCCAGCTTAAAAGAGGCCTCTGGGTGGATAGCATCCCTTGGGCCCCAACTGAGGGCAGGTGTGAACAGGCACTGTTACCCCCCAGCGTGGTTGGGCATCCCGCAGCCTCCTTCTAACCTTGTCTTGGCGAAGCAGCCAGGAGAGGGACAGCAGGACCAGCACAGTCTGGTCTGGGCGGGGACGCTGGCTGGGGGAGCAGGCTGAGGCGAGAAGCACTAATAGGTTATGTCAGGCAAGTGCTCTGGGGAGGGGGCCGCGCCTCTCAGCTCTGGCAGCCCCACCTGGGGCCTGCGCCCAAGAGCTAGGGCCTGGAGAGAGATGCTGGCTTGCTTCTGAGTGCAGCATGAGGGCTGGAGAGGGGGCTGCTGAGCCCGAGCAAGGAGCCCTCATTTAGCCATGATGGCCAGGAAGGCAAGACAGGGGTGAGCCCCGACCCTGGCTGGCCCCTGTAGAGTGGGGGGTCCCATGGGGAGGAAGCTACAGGTTCTAGCCTGCATGCAGCTTGGCTTAGTGGGGAGCAGAGTCCCAGGGACAGCCCCCCAGCCTCAGGGGGAGACTCACATCCTCTCACTTTCACTCCTGCCCAGACTCCCACCCCAGGACTCCAGGTTTCCATCCCCAAGTCAGGGGACTCTGATTTCTCACACCTGTGCTCTTGCTGTTCTGCCCGGTTTCCCTAGCAACCCCCCTCACACATGGTGACTGTCCCTAACTCTGCTGTTTCTCCTAGGGTGAGGATTGGGTCAGAAGCCTAAAAAGGAGCCCTTCTCCCTCGGGACTGCGGGCTCAGGGCATGAATGAGAGCTCAAAAACGTAGAAGGAGGCTCAGTGCAAAAGGGGGGTCAGTGAAAGGCCAGAGACTTAGGCCTGGGACTGAGGAGGGAGCCCCTAACAGTCATCGAAGGGCAGCCAGGGCCCTGTGTGTCTTGGCCCAGCAGGACCCCTGGGCCGCCAGGTATGTAACAATTCCAGCCATTTCCTGCCCTATTAATGAGAAAGGGGCTGATATAAATACACGCTCAGCATAAATAAATACAGGCCAGGCCCTGGACTGCATAGCAGACAGATTGCGTGGAGCTGCTGGCCAGCCCTTCAGCCAGTTCCCCCCACCCTGCTCACGTCCCCCCACCCCACCCCCCAGCAGTCCAGGGCCCCTTCACACTTAAAGGCCTGAGACAGATAGGCTGACCACCCTCACCCTTGACCTCAGAACAGGGTCCCGTAGCCACTGGGGAGGTGGCAGGCCCAGGAGAGGGAGCTGGGGCTTCCGGCACCTCCCACGTCAAGCCTGGGGCAGGTACTGCTTTGCATAGACCTGGCAGCAGCCCTGGAAGCCCCAGATGCTATGACCGTGCCTGTTCACAAGTGAGGAAACTGAGGCTCACGGGATTAAGGAACTAGCCCAAAGTCACACAGCCAGAAGGCTGTATGTGCAGGATTCAGACCCTGAGACTCTGATCCAAAGACCTCTGATCTGCCCACTGTGTGCAATGGGCAGCCAAAGGCAGGTTCTTGCCCTCCTCCCTTCCTCCCAAGCCCTGGCCTCAGGACGCCAGCGTCCTTGGGAGGCCTGGGAGAACTAACATTCAGGGCCTGGAAGGGTATGCTTCATGGAACTAGATCTTAGCTCCTATGAGGGTCCTGTCCCCCAGGTCCGCACATGCAGGCCTGGCTCCTCTCCAGCTCCAGACCCCCTCCCAGCTGGTGAATTCAGGACAGTGGCTGAGGTGGATGGTTACTATGTAAGGGGTGACCATCCCCCTCAGCCTTTTCTCAGATGCTGACTCATCATGGATTACCTGGTCACCCCACATTGGAAACTGAGGGCCAGAGGCAGCCGAGCCTCATCTCAGGCCACAAAGAGAGACAGGGCAGAGCCCAGGCCTTCTCCTCCAGCTTCTGGCTCGGGGTGGAGGGTGAGTCCCCTCAATAACCTCTCCAGCTCTTGGCTTTCCCAGCTGCCCAGCCTGCACAGTGCCCAGGCCAGACTCAGGTGTCGTCAGCCTATATCCCAGAACCAAGGCCAGAGAAGGCAGGAACCTAACAAAGCTGCCACAGCATTGGGGAGCAGATCTATCGAGGTCTTGCCCTCTGGGAGCAACAGATGCCTCTCTTGCAGGCCCAGTTCAATGTCCCCTCTTCAGGAAGCCTTCCCAGCCACCCCAGCCTGAAGGAACAGCTCCCATTCGGCTTCCAGCTCTACTACACCTTCAAGCCTTTGGAGACTTCCCTTACCCATACGTCTAGTAAGTGGGCACTCAGCCGAAGGCATGGCCACACTAAAGTGTCTTCTTCAAGCCCAGAGTGGAAGGTAGGGGCTAGGTCTTGACAGCTTGCAGTCTCATTGCCACTAGCAACCAACAGTTTGGGAGCCAACTCTTTGAGGGGACAAGTGGAACAGGTGGCCATGCTCAGGACAATAGAGTCCTAAGCCCCAGATGGTCTCCTGGCTTCTCCCCACACCCTCCCCCTCCAGCAGGCTGGGCCTGTAACCCCTCTGACCCCAGCCCCTGCCCCAGCCCTGCTCCCTTCTGCCCAGGCTCACTCCAGCCTTAGGAGGTCTCAGCCCCAGGCCCCAGAGATGTGGCAGGAGGGGTGGGAGCACAGGATGTGCAGGGTCTGAGAGGAGATCCCAGGGCAAGGGCCACTTCCCAACCGGTGCCCCTCCATCCTTTCCCCAGGCAGAGCCCTCTGAGACCCACCCCCTTCTGTGCTTCATAGTTGCACTGAGGGAAAGAGAACTGGCAGCTGACCTGAAGGCCTCAGTGCAGCCATTGCAAAGGACTAAACGTCCCTGGGGATTGACTACTGTCAAATGCAAAAAAGCAGTTCGCCTCACCATCATACAATCTACAGGTATATTATATGAGCAGACATGTGGGTTTGCATATATGCAAAGAATCATGGCTGGAAAGATATGCAGGACACAGTTAACCCTGTTTCTCCCAAGTTTAAGAACCAGGAAGTAGGAAACATTTTGACCTTAACATCTCTGTATTTTTTTATAATTTTAATAATATGTTTATTGATTTGAGAGAGAGAGGAAGAAGGAGAAAGAGAAACATCAATTGGTTGTTCTGCATATGTGCCCCGACTTGGGAGTGAACCCACAACCTAGGCTTGTGCCCTGATCAGGAATCAAACCCCCAACATTTTGGTGTGCAGGACAATGCTCCAACAAACTGAGCCATGCTAGCAAGAGCTTTTTTTTTTTTTTTTTTTTTTTGTAATTTTTTAAAGATTTAGTAGAAGAAAAAGATACCGGTATCACATACACAGCCCGGCCTCTAGTCCCACGACCCAGAACCTCCCTGCTGGCCCTGGCCTCCAGCCTATTCCCCTAGCTTCCTCCTGGCTCCTGTCCTCTTTCCCCACGCACAGCCATTTGCCATCACCCTTCTGTTCCCCTTTGAGGCCCTCCTCCACTTGCTTCCTCCTTCCTTCCCCCTTCCTCCACTCAGGCCCTGCAGACCCCAGCTTTGTCAAGCACCAGCGTGGTCCCAGGCAGTTCGAGGTCCATCCAGCTCCACTTGCTGATCTGGAGTCCCCTTCACATCCCCACAGGCCCCATACTTCTGCACTCAGCTTTCCCTGCAAGTGGGGGGTGTGCTCTGGAATCCCAGCAGTGTCTACCCCTTCCCCAGCGCCTTGCAGGGCCCTCCCCAGCAGGTGTTCTGTCTCATTGGCCAGGGGGGAGCCTTTCACAAGTCTCCCCCAAGGGGCAGACTGGGCCTGCTCCTCAGACTTGGGAGAAGGGCCTGGAAGTTCACTCCACACCCACCCTGGGCCATCATGCAGGTCCATCTGGGATGCAGGGCAGGAATCTGGCCCTAACTTCCCTGGGAACCAGAATGGAGAAGGAGAAAGCTGGGCAGAGCTCTTTGGAACATCTTCTCGCAGTCATACCACCCTCAGGCTTGGGAGTAAGTGGAAGTTGATTGCTAATGCTCAAAAAACCATCCCTTCCCCCCTCACAGTATCACTGACCTCAGCAGTGGAGGGAGATCTGACCCACTGCAACCTGAGCCACCCTCAGCAGGACTGGGCAGCGAGGGGTGAGTGCTGAGATACTGGGAGTTCCCCTCTTCCAGGGAAGGATGGATAAATGGATCTGTGGATGGATTTATGGGTATGTGAATGGGCAGATAGGCTGAAGGATGGGTGGATGAGTGGGGAAGTGAGTGGCTAAGTGTGTAAATGAATGAATGGATGGGCTAGCTACAAACTGGCTCCGGATTAATTTATTCCTCTAAGGAATTTTCTAAATCTATGAAACGCGAAGCCCTGGCACCCCCCAAAGGCCAGAGTCTCTAACTACCCATCTCCTCTATAGCATGGGACATCAACAATCCTGAGGACAGGACCTAGAGAAACTTAGGGGTTCTGGGAAACAAAACAAATCTAAGGTTGAATGCTGGCTTCTCCCCTGATTTGCTCTGGGACCCTGGGATTATTCAGCCTTCTGAGGTTCAATTTGCTTATCTGGAAAACTGAGCCAATCAAACCCGAAACTTGTGTAGCTATGAAATTTAAACAAAATGACATGTGTAAAGAGTCTGAGATGGTTATCTGGCATGTACCAGATGCTCAATGAATGTGATTTCCTTCCCCGAGGCAGCCCTGGGGCACGCATGCATGTTCACACACACACACACACACACACACACACACACACACACACACACATCTCCAGCACAGCAGGAAAGAGGGATAGAGGGTGATACCCTGGGCCGGGCCAGACCACGCCAGCAGAGGCAGGTAGAGACACGTTTATTCTCCAAGGTTTCCATGCTCTGTCAGGACTGACTCAGGCTTAGTAGCCAGGGACTCAAGGAGTGGGGACTCATACAAAGGCCTCGATGCCTCCTGGGACTCAGCATCCTGGGCCTGGGCCTGGGCCTGGGCCTGGGCCAGCTGGGCTGTGTGCTCAAAGGCAGACTGCAGCAGGTGGGAGGCAAGGCAGGTGATCCAAGTAACAAGATAGGCCAGGTGCCAAGAGGTGAGTGCTATCATGCTCTCCACCCACCAGTACAGACGCTTCAGTGGTGCTAATAGCCCCAGCACCACGTGGTTCTTCAGCAGGGCCTTGAGGGGGCAAGAGGATGGGCAGGGGGCCACTATAAGCTCTCGTGGCTGCACCGCCCAGCTGCTAGCCCCCAAGCCCAGCCCTCAGCAGCCTGGCCTGCACCCTGCCCACCCACCTTGCTGGGCAGCCAGCCCAGGCTGCAGCGGTGGGCCTTCCAGCCCAGCCTCCAGGTCAGCAGCAGCAGCAGCAAGGCTGCCAGCATCAGGCTATGAAGACATGACAGAAGAAGGTCCACCCAGGTGGCTGCAGACAGACCCAGATGCTGCCAGGCACCTAGCTGCTTCAAGTCCAGGCCCAGGGCCCGGGCACAGCCCAGTATGCCTGCCCACACTAGTCTGGTCACCCTCAGCACCAGCCACACAGGGACCTCTATCAGTGCCAGCCCAGCCTGGAGAACCCAGTCTGCCAGCTTGGGCAGCGGGTGGGTCTGCTGGCCACAGGACGCCTGGGCCTTCTGGACCAGCCCTGAGAGCCAGTGATTGAAGAGGATGATCTTGAGGAGCAGGAAATCGTAGAGGTGGACCCGGTGTTGGGCCAGCTGTGGGATGAGAGAGAGGCAGCCATCACCCATCATTACTCACTCAGGGCAGGAACCTCATCTGAGTGTTATTGTAAGGGTTGGGGCTGCCAGGTCACCTCGGGCCAGGCCCTCCTCCTCTCAAAGCCTCAGTTTCCCCACACATAAGAATGATCCTTATCTGTTCACTTCTAAGGACTCCATTCTCCAGGGGGATCTTTAGAAACATATATTTGGTTTTCCTTCCTGTGGATTTAAATCACTATTTATAATCCTCCAGACTGATGATGATGATGATAATGACAACTATATAACAAGTGACCATCCCCCTCAGCCCTTGTTAATCCTGCAGGATTTGAGCCCAGATCAGTTTCTTCTGCCAAGCACCTGGACTTTCCTGCACAACAGTTGCTCCTTGGTGTCATGAGGACAGCAGGGAGCGAGGAACAATGTCATTCAAGGTAGAGGGATGTGAGGCATGGGAGATGGTGACAGAATTAATGACTGACCTACTGAGAGGGGTGAAGGAGAGTGAGGGACCCAAAATGTCCAGATATCTGTCCTGCATGACAAGGAGGATATGATGTGTCCTGTCCATGTGGAGAAAGAATAGAGTTGGGTGAAGAAAGAATCTGTACATGAGAAAGTTTCACTTGAGTCCTGGAGCTGAACAGCCCCTCCTCAGAGCCCTGAAGCCCCCAGCCCCTGAGGAACAGCACCCTGCCAATCTAGGCCCCAAGTGTCCCTGTCCACTGGACCATCTGGAGCCCTAAGGAACAGGGTGAGAGGCAGCAATCTGGGGCTGGCTGTATGCCCCACCGTAGTAGGAGTCAGCAGAGGGGGTACAGCTATGTGAGGAAAGGAAGG
This sequence comes from Noctilio leporinus, assembly GCA_004026585.1. Classification (NCBI taxonomy): domain Eukaryota; kingdom Metazoa; phylum Chordata; class Mammalia; order Chiroptera; family Noctilionidae; genus Noctilio; species Noctilio leporinus. The sequence goes on along the minus strand of PVIW01001584.1, from coordinate 88,402 downwards.
GAACCCAGGGGTACAACGAGGGGAAGAATTAGGATGGAGATAGGGAGTGGCAGCTGCCCTCCCCCAACTACCACCAGCTGATAATTTTGAGACCAGAGAGCAGCCTACTACAGCATATCCCGCATGATCCGATAAGATCAGTTATAGAAGAGAAAACAGAGGCTCAGAGAGGGAAAATAATTTGCCCAATACCACATAGCTAAACAGGGGAGCAGCCAAGATTCAAATCCAATTGTCTGTTTCTTTATGCTGCACTCCCCTTTCTGTGCCTCAGTGGAAGACCCAGGGAACCCTTCTCTGATAAGTCAGCCCACTGAGGGGCTGTGACTTAGAGATGTGGCCCCACTCATTTGAATGGTTTAAAAACAGAGATAAGAAAGGCAATGCTTAACCCGTAGGAGTGATTCTCTATAGAGAAAATTCTGGCCCTGTGGCTTGGGGTACGGTGACTCTGAGGTAGCTGTGAAGTGCTAGGAGTGTGGCCCCCACCCCTCTCCTCCCCAATCCCACGTACCAGCCCTGAGATCTTTACCACCAGCAACAGAATCCCCAAAAGGCTGGATCTGAAGAGAGGGACTGCCTCCATGTCTGCCCTCCTCCCCCTCCTCCAGCTGGGAGAGGAAGGGTGACCTCACAGATAATGAAGGGTGGGGGCCCAGTTACCGTGGGAACTCAAAAGCCAAGAGAGACTTCCCTTTACCTGCTTACCTCCCTCTTCACTGCGAGAAAACTGGGTTATTTGTCCTCCTGCAACCTGTCAACTCCCTGGAGACTGGCCCCAGAGACATCACTTCCCTGATTCAGGAGCAGCTCGGAGAAGAACCCCAAGGCCTGCAGCAGCCCTTAAGGACAAAAACACTGCCCACCCCTGAGCCCCGTTCTTCCAACTTCTAAAGCCTGGGAAACAGAAATCTTTACCCCCAGGGCCACAGGTGACAAAATGTTTGCAGGGAGAGGGAAGCTTCAGTTGCTCAACCTGAGAGCCCTACCCAAGCCCTCCTCCCATTCATTATTCTTACATTTCACTAAAGGTTGGTGCCCAGCCACAAAGTGGAGGAATGAGGTTGTGATATTTATTCTCAGATCTTGGAGACACTTTAAAGGTGTTACAGAACAGAGATTGTCTACCTGTCACTGGCCGAGCCCAACACTAAACACTGAGAATTGCAGTGGAGAAATACTGGGCATTTATTATTAATGAAGCCACCCAGAAAACGAATTCTCAAAGGATGAACTCCATAATGGCATGCAGACTTGGAACAAGGTTTGGGTCTGGTAGGGAACTTACTGCATGGAGGTGACAGAAGGGGAATAATAACTCATTTGTTCAGGTCTTGAGAACAGTTCTGAAGTCTTTCCCCACAGCCTTTTGTCTGATTTCATGGGAAAGTAGCCAGGGTGTTGGACCATCTTAGGGCTCAGGGACTGAACTATAACAGGTCAAAAAAAAAAGTTATCTTTCGTCTGTCAGAAGTCAGGACCCTTAGTCAGATTCTGAGCTACTGTCCTGGGCTGCTTCAGGGATTGCTGATTGCAGGTTTGGTGGTGGTGGTGGTAGGGGGCTAGGGTCTAAGGGTGAAGGGGAGAGAGCAGGGGAGGGAGGGAGGGAGAGCTGATTTCTAGAGCAAAGCCTTTAAAAGCACACCCTCAGGTGCACAGACAGGCCAGGTGGATGCTGGCCTCTGTGAGGAGATGGCACCCCTGAGCAGATTGAAGAGTGGGTGCCACCCAGCCCTTGCACACAGTTTGATTTCAGTCCTCACTCCCTCCCTTGGCCAGGCACCCTTGTGCAGGGCACAACATACCCAACTGTACATGGCAGTCTGCCATCTGAGTCCCTGGAATATAAGCGATGACCTTTGCCCAGGGCAGTGCTATTCACCCACTGGTTTACTCTGCTGGAGCAAGAGCTGGGGTCTGGAAGGTGCAGTGTTCAAAGTCCCTCCACTCTGTCCTCTGCCTGTGCACCTCCCCACCCTATGTGCCAACACCATGGCACTGAGGGGTCACTAAGGCTTCAGAAAGGCCTTACTGAGCTAAGTTTTGAGGGTAGGACTTTTCCAGAGACAACATTGTGGAGGATAGTCTAGGCAGAAGGAACCGCTTGATGTAAAGAATTCAGTATTACTAGAGCATAAAGTGGGACATTGGGACGGGCACAAAGCAGGTGGTAAGGTCAGCAGGAGCCACATGGGCCAAGGGATATTCTGTTAGGTGATAGGAGCCATTGAAGAGCTGAGGCAGCAAGGCAATGGGAGATCACTGTGGCTGCATGTGTGTAGACCAGGGGCACAAGAAGTGAGGGGATCAGGTAGGGACCCACAGCAATAAAGTATCCAAGCCTGAGATGATGGGAACCTGGACTGGGGCTGTGGCACTGAGAATGGAGAGAAGTGCCAGAAATGTGTAGGAGGTGGAACTGACAAGGTTGGAAGCTGTCAAGAATGGTGAGAGGTCCAAGACTGTACCCTACCCTACCTGTGAGCTAACCAGTCAGCCTGCCAGAGTTTCTTAGATGCTGGTAGAAAGCACAAGACTCCTGGGTCAGATATGAAGGATAATTTATTACTCACAGCACTGGCAGTGAACTAGAATATAAGTATTTTTGTACTGATCCTTTGATCAATACAAATCCCACAGGGTGACACTCCAGGACACCCTGTGGGTAATTGTGGAAGAGAAACTCTGAGTTTAGGGAATCCAGGTCTTTTAATTTCTTTTCTTTTTTTTTTTTTTTTTTTTAGTGTTGTTGTATTGCATCCATCCCCTTTTTACTCCCCTCTGTCCCCTTCCCCACCCACCCACTCCCCACCAAAGTCAATCCCACTTGTCCATGTCCATGGTCCTTCCATGCTAGTTCCTTGGCTAAACTGCTCCCCTTCTCCTCTTCCTCCTCCCTTCCCCCTCCCCATTGCCCACTGAAGGTCTATTCATTGTATTCATGAATCTGGTTCTGTTTTGCTTGTTTGTTTGTTTTGTTCATTATTGTCCTGTAATAGGTGAGATGATACGGTATTTGTCTTTCACTGATTGCCTTATTTCACTAAGCATAATACTCTCCAGTTCCATCCATGTTGTTGCAAAGGGTACAAGTTCCTTCTTTCTTTCTGCTGTGTAGTATTCCATTGTGTAAATGTACCAAAGTTTTTCGATCCAATCATCTACTGATGGGCACTTAGGCTGTTTCCAGCACTTGGCTATTGTAAATAGTGCTGCTATGAACATAGGGGAACCCAAGTCTTTTATAATGGGCAAAAAGCAAGCCTTCCTCTTGCTCCTGAGAGACACATTGTCTTTCTCATGCTGAACCATGACTGTGCTTTGTTCCAGAAGGGGACATTATTTATTCCAAGGTGGTTTGATCCACAGACATCCTGGAAAAGAGCATTCAGAACAAAGAGCAATTAATTTCTTTGCAGAAACATGAGAGACCTGTGGGAAAATTGTGTAACAATAGAGGATTGGATAGAAAGAGAGGTAAATTGAGTCAGGGCTCAGGATTCCCCCTCAGAAGGCTTGGGTGAAGGGTGGTGGTGGTGCTGCCCACCAAGGTGGGGTGGGAGTTGAAGTGAGTTTTGGAAGGAGTCTGAGAAATTGCTGGGAGTCAGGTGGTGAAGGCTGAAGCTAAGACTTGCAACTAGTTTACCCTCCTTCCCTCCTTGGCCGGCTCCCCACCATCACCCAGCCTCACCACACTCAGAACTTGTCACTAAAGCTGAGTTAATGGTCCTCAACCTCCTCAGAGGAGACCCCACACTTGAATCTTTCAGCAGGGAGCCCGCCACCCCCTTCTCCTTCCTACCCAACACCCAGGTTCAAGGCCATCCCAGCACTATTGTGCCTTAGGGCTTTGGGCAAGCAGTACCTCCCCTCGGCCCTATCCTCACATTGGGAGGCAGGACCGGATAACCCAGCTATCTATGGCCTCTGCCTTGCGCGATGCCACAGGGCGCTTATTCCCCTGTTCCTGCCCCTGCCCCGAAGGGTAGAGATTCCCCACCCCACCCGCTCACCCCTGCCAAGACCAGGGGCTAAAATAAAAGCAAGGAGCCGGGCTCAGACTCCTTCCAACCCCATCGCCCAAGGGCTGTCAGGCATGCTGTCCTACTGGTGCAAAACCGAGGTGCGGCCGCACGAGGGCAGCAGACACCGGGGTTGCAGGGCCCGGCACACCTGGGCGAGCTGAGCAAATTGGTGGCAAGTTTTCGGTTGCTTATTTTATGCCTTATCCTGCAAGGCACGTTTCCCTGTGACAAAAATGTCATCTGGAGGAGCTCGTCATGTCTGGGATGCTGAGGACGAAACCACCTCGAAATGATCAGGACATGTGTTTCTCCCTTTTTTTCTTTCTTTTCTTAAAGATGTTATTTATTTTATTATTTTTAGAGAGAAGGGAAGGGAGAGAGGCAGAGAGGGAGAGAGACATCAATGTATGGTTGCCTTTCACCTGCCCTCACCTATGGACCTGGCTGGAGACCTGGCTTGTAACCTCGTTGTGTGCCCTGGCTGGGAATCGAACTTCATCCACTGGGCCACCAGGGCCTGTTTCTCCCTTTTTACTTTCATGTCTAACATTATTAAAATGTCACTTTATTTCAAATCATTTTAATTTTCCCCCTGAAGTACACAAACCATTAACATGCCTTCATATTTATTGGATTTGTTTTTTTCTTTCCAACAATGGCTTTATTAAAGCCACTTTAAATGTGAGAATAATGCTTAAAAACTTATGGAAGCAAGCCCTGGCTGGTGCGGCTCAGTGGACTGAGTACCAGCCTGCAAACCCAAGGGTTGCTGGTTCAAGTCCCAGTCAGGGCACATAACAAGGTTGCAAGCCAGGTCTCCAGCCACATCCAAAGCGGGAGGCAGGTGAAAGGCAACCATTGATGTCTCTCTCCCTCTCTGCCTCTCTCCCTTCCCCTCTCTCTGAAAATAATAAATAAAATTTTAATTAAAAAAAAAAAAAAACTTACGAAAGCATAAGGGACCTATTCTGGTTAAGGAAACAGACAGGTTTGAACTGACCTCTGTGACTTAATTACAAGTCTATGCTCCCAGCCTTAGTTTCCTTATCTGTAAACTGTTGCAGAACCTACCAGGTGAAGTTGTGGAAACAGGCGAATGAAATAAGGTCTGTGAAATGCTTTGAGCAGCACCTGGCCCCACACCAATACGTGGACCTGGCAGGTAAGTGAAGTCATCTCATCTGTGGATGAAAAGGAACTCAATATTTTAGCAGCATAGCTACAAATTGGACAAAATTACTATAAAATATACACAAATTTGTAAAACAAAATCACCCCCAGGGTGCACAAATTTTATTAATTCATAAGCCAATATGTGGAAATTCATCTCAATCAAACTGCTTTCAAGTTATTCATTCAGAGCCTGAAATCCACTTGATTTTGAAATCAAAAAGATCAAAGTCAAAAAGCCGCTGCCAAATACAAACAAAGGTTGTTGCTACTGTAAAATTAATTGTGAAGTTTTTAACAGAAAAATGAATGAAATGCTTTAAAAGTGTTTTTTAAAAAGATACAAAGTTGGCTCTAGCCAGGAAGCTCTGTTGGTTAGAGTATTGTCCTAATATGCCAAGATTGCAGGTTCGATCCCTGGTCAAGGCACACACAAGAAACAACAATGAGTGCATCAGTAAGTGGAACAACAAGTCAATGCTTCTCTTTCTCTTCCTTCCTGTCTCTCTACAATGAATAAATTTAAATTAAAATTTGAAATGTTAAAGGGACATAAAGTTGCCAACCACCTCATTGTTCAAAAACATTATTCAACCCCCAAATAAAAGTTTGGGTAAATGTACAAAACACATAAATGCCAGCAACAGATTGCAGTCACACCTGCAAGGTACAAAAATCAACATGAAATAAACAACAATGGTAAATAAAATTTTTACCAATTTACTGATTGATTAATCTGTTCAGAACCAATGTGTTCAGCACATTTGTTTTCTGCCAGCTCACCTTGACTTCTCTCCGGGATGTTCTCCCACCCACCAGCCACCCATCTTCAATTACAACCACCCCTTTTTCTCTGCCTGCTCTTTTCTCTAGGCCTCTTCTGTCCTAAAGAAAAAGTTTCTGCCCTGGCCAGGTGGCTCTGTTCATTGAAACATCCTTGGATACACCAAAAGTTTCCAGGTTTGATTCCCAGTCAAAGCATATACCTGAGTTGCAGGTATGAGCCCCCAGTCTGGGTACATATGGGAGAAGGCAATGGATTGATGTTTCTCTCTCACATCTCTCTCTCTTTCAAGTCAATAATAAAATATCCTCAGGTGACACGCTGGCTGGTAACACAGTAGATAAGGCATTGGCCTGTGAACCCAAAGGTCACTGGTTCAATTCCCCAGTCAGGTTGCAAGTCAGGTCTCCAGCCAGGTCCTTAGCTGGAGGCAGGTGAAAGACAAGCATACATTGATATTTTCTCCCTCTCTGTCTCTGTCCCTTCCTCTCTCTCTTGAAATAATAAAATTTAAAAAATGTATATCCCCAGGTGAGAATTAAAGAAAAAAAAAAACTAAAAAAAAAAAAAAAAATGTTCAGGGCCCTGGCTGGTAGCAGAGTGGGTAAGGTGCCGGCCTGCGAACCCAATGGTCGCAGGTTCGATTCCCCAGCCAGGGCACATAACAAGGTTGCAAACCAGGTCTCCAGTCAGATCTGTGGCTGGAGTCAGGTGAAAGGCAACCACACATTGATGTCTTTCTCCCTCTCTGCCTCTCTCCTTTCCCCTCTTTCTAGAAATAATTAAATAAAATCTTTAAAAAAAAAGCCATCTGGACCCTGGATGGTGGCATAGTGGATAAGGTGCCAGCCTGTGAATCCAAAGGCCGCTGGTTCGATTCCCAGCCAGGGCACATAACCATGTTGCAAGCCAGGTCTCCAGCTAGGTCCCCAGCTGGAGGAAGGTGAATGGCAACCATACATTGATGTTTCTCTCCTCTTCTGCCCCTCTCCCTTTCCCTCTCTCTGTAAATAACAATAAAATTTTTTTAAGCTTAAAAAAAAATAAGAAAGAAATATCTCTGTATGTGAGACTTAGGAATTTGTATAACCTATGATTAATGGAAATGAGGTCCTTCTTTTTTTGTTCCTGATGATCATATTATGTTACTGTTTTCTCTTAGTTTGAAAACAACCATGTATTAGCTTTACCTGGCTGATATCAGTAACTGTGTTAATTCCCTAAATGTAAGGATTGCACTGAATAGTTTATGTAAAAGTGAAGTGCTATAGTAGCAGGAAAAAACAAAAACAGAAAAACCAGCACTGGCTTTTTAGACAAAATAAGCACTATAACATGGATGTATTTCTACTACTGCCAAATAAAAGTGATGGTGTTAAAATTAAAAAAAAAAAAAAAAAAAAAGAGCTCTGGCTGGTGGCACAGTGGATAAGGCCAGGGCACATAACCAGGTTGCAAGCCAGGTCTCCAGCCAGGTCTCTCTAAAAATAATAAATAAAACCTTTTTTTAAAAACCCAGCAGATTGTTCCTAACCCAGAAGAAGAGGTTGTGCAAAAGAAGATACCCCTCCCTGGCTGGTAGCACAGTGGATAAGGTGCCGGACTGTGAACCCAAAGGTCCCAGGTTCCATTCCCAGCCAGGGCAACATAACTAGGTTGCAAGCCAGGTCTCCAGTCAGGTCTGTGGCTGGAGGCAGGTGAAAAGCAACTATACAGTGATGTCTCTCTCCCTCTCTGCCTCTCTCTCTTCCCCTCTTTCTAAAAAAAAAAGAAGAAGAAGAAGATACCCCCCAAAAAAGTGAAAATGCAAAAACATATGGCCCAGGGGTAAATTCAGCATAAAATACTAATAAAAGTAAAAAATAAAATAAAAAAACTGCAATGAGATACCACCTCACACCTATTGGAATAGCTATTATCAACAAGGAAGTAAAGTGTTGGAGAGGCTGTTTTCCATTTTTACCATTCACTGCTAGTGAAAATATAATCTGGTACAGCCACTATGGAAATTAGTATGAAGGCTCCTCAAAACATCACCAATAGAGTTACCATATGACCCAGCAACCCTCTTCTGGGCATCTACCCAAATTTTTTTTTTTTAATTTATTTGCAAAGTGATATACAAACCATAAAAGAAAGATGAAATACTGCCATTTGCAACAACATGGATGGATCTGGAGAATATCATGCTAAGATATTCCATCAGAATATCAAAAAAAGGTTAAGAACTATATACTTTCATCATCTGTGGGATATAAAACTAAAAGCAAAAATGAGCAAACAAGAAAAACAAACTCATAGAAACAAACAACAGTATGGCAGTTACCGGAAGGAAGGAGGGTGGGGACTAGTAAGCGAAAATGGGGAGTCAAATATATGGTGACAGATTTGACTTTGGGTGGCCGGTACATGATGCAATATACAAATAATGTATCGTAGAATTGTGCGCTTCACCCCAGTAAATTCAATTTTAAAAAGAATTCTATGCTTGAAACCTATGTAATCTTATTTACCACTGTCATCCCAATAAATTTAACATTTTAATTTTTAAATATTTTTTTCATTCATTTATTTTTAGAGAGGGGGAAAGGAAGGAAGAAAGAGAGGGAGAGAAACATCCATAAGTGAGAGAGAAACATTGATCAGTTGCCTCTTGCACGCCCCCAACTGGGGACCTGGCCTGCAACCTAAGCATGTGCCCTGACCGGGAATCAAATCAGCAACATTCTTATTCCACTGAGCCATGCCAGCCAGGGTTCCTTCATAATTGACCGGATCTTTTTTACTCTGTTGAGATCCTCAATAAGTTCCTTGGGCATCCTTATAACCAGTATTTCGAACTCTGCATCCGATAGATTGCTTATCTCCATTTTGTTTAGTTTTTTTCTGGACTTTTGATCTGTTCCTTTACTTGGGCCATGTTTCTTATCTCCTCATTTTGGCAGCCTCACCATGTTTGTTTTTACATATTAGGTAGAGCTGCTATGGCTCTGTGTCTTAGTAATGTGGCCTAATGCAGTAGGTGTCCTGTAGGGTCCAGTGGCACAGCCTCTCCTATCATTCAACCTGGGTACTTGAGGTGCACCCTTAGTGTGGGCTGAGTACACCCTCCTCTTGCAGTTGAGCCTTAATTGCCATTAGCAGGTCAATGGGAGGGATTTACCCAGGCTAGTCAGCTGCAAGAGCAGTCTGTGACCACTGACCGCCAACTTCTGCCCTCCATGAAGGGTCAGCTGTGCAGGGGAAGGGTTGTGGTGCTCCAACATAGTATGTAGCTGCCCACTGGGTGCATAGGCTCTAGGGTTTCCCAGATGGTTCAGGTCAAGGTCAACTCCAACCTGTGTTTTGCCCAGGGCCACCCTGCCTGGGCTATAAAGCAATCTGAGACAGGCTGCTACTTGTGCTGGGCTTGGAGATTCCCAGGTGAAGCCAAGCTGTGAATCTGGTTGCTGCTAGTGCTGGGCTTGGGGCCACTTAGCAAGAGGTATGGGTGCTGGGAGCTCACTGTGGCTGGCTGGTGCTTGCTTGAGAGTATTTAGGAAGTTGAGAAAGGTATGAGCTAAGACCAGCCATTCATATGGAAAAGTCCCTGTTTAAAGTTTGGGTGGGCCGGTAAGTGGTGTGGGATGGAATTCAGGGGATCTCCAGGGTGGGCAAATGGTATTAGCCAGATTGATGGAGTCTCAGAATAGCATCCACCAGTTTTGTGGTCCTGTTGAGAGAGGGTTCAGAAAAGAGACAATGGCCTCTGGCCACCTTTTCGTCTAGGAAAAAAATCATTCCCCCTGCTCTTGCCTTGATGCCAGACACTTCAGTCCCTCACTTCAGTGCCTTTCTAGCTGCTACCCTGGTGCTGGAGCTCAAAGGGAGTGTGTTAGTGCGTTTCGGTAAGTCTGCGTGTGGGTTTTTTAAGAGAAGCTGCTTGGGGCTACAGCAATTTCTTCCACTGACTCAGTCATTGCTCGTTTTTTTTTGCAGCCAGAAGTTATAGAAACTTATTTCCTGTCACTGGAACCCTGTGGGGCCTGGTGTGGGGCTGGGACTCCTCACTCCTGAGATGTCCCTCCCGAATTTTCATCCACCACACTTGGGGGTGGGACCAGCCTGTTCCACATCTCCACCGCTCCTACCTATCTGGAAGGATATGGTGTCTTTTTTAAATTTTATTTATTATTTCCAGAGAGAGGCAGAGAGGGAGAGAGACATCAATGTATGGTTGCCTTTCACCTGCCTCCAGATATGGACCTGGCTGGAGACCTGGCCTGCAACCTGGTTATGTGCCCTGGCTGGGAATCGAACCAGCAACCTTTGGGTTTGCAGGTGTATGCCTTACCCACTGGGCCACCAGCCAGGGCAATATATATATATATATATATATATGAAAGAATATTATTAAGCTGTTAAATAGAAATCCTGCTATTTGTGACAACCATGGATAGGGCTGAGGACATAATGCTAAATGAAATAAGCAAGACACGGAAAGAGAAATACTTTATGATCTCACTTACATATGGAATCCAAAAAAGGTGAACTCTTGAAACAGAAGTAGAATGGTGGTTGCCAGAGGGCGGGGTTATGGGAAATGGGGTTATTGATCAAAGGGTACAAAGTTTTAGTTAATCAGGATGAGTGGATCTAGATGTTATCATACAGGTGTCTGACCCTGAGTGGCTCTGCTTAGGGCAAGTTATATAGTGTGTGGGTTCTTGACTTTGTGTAAGAAAGATTTCACAACACAAGTCCAGGTGACTACGAGGATGCATTTCTTAAAGCTGGGCACAGTAAAACAAAACAAAACAAAAAAGGAACTTAGCATAGAAGCAACAGGAGAGCCTAGGCAGGGCTGCCTTACTCACTGGAAAGCCAGAGGCAAGGGAGACTTGGGGACAGGTTCAGGTTATTAGCCTGGGACAAGCTGCCAGCTGCCCCATTGTCTTAGACTTTAGCGAGACACATGTGCCTGGAAAGAAAGAAGTGGAGGAAGAAGAAGGGAAAGGAGCCCTGGCTGGTGGCACAGTGAATAGGGTGCTGGCCTGAGAACCCAAAGGTCGCTGTTTTGATTCCCAGCCAGGGCACATGATCAGGTTGCAAGCCAGGTCTCTAGCCAGGTCCGTAGCTGGGGGCAGGTGAAAGGCACCATACATTGATGTTTCTCTCCTTCTCTGCCTCTCTTCTTTCCTCTCTCTAAAAATAATAAAAAATTAAATCTTAAAAAAAAAAAAAAAAAAAAAGAAGGGAAAGGAAATGGCAGAGGCTGCTTCCCAGAGGGACTTTGTCTGGAGACTTTTATCTCTCTATCTCTCGCTTGCTGATGAGAATCTTAGGGGAAGCCTCAGGGGAAAGTTTCAACAGAATAGTCATCAGTTTTCCAGGTGTGCCTTTTCAGAATTGTGGTCACTGATTGGTCAGTGACAGGGGTCTTTAGTGATTGCAGCTGGCCCTGGCTTCACCCACCTGGTTTTGCTTTCTGGGCCTGGAGCTGAAATACTAGATATGATCTCCAGGGAGGGGACTTTCTGTAGCTGGCTGTAAATTGCTTGGCCATTGTGTTCGGCTACAATGTGGCCATTGTGTCACACTTTCCCTATTCCACTTGCCAAGGAATTTTCCTAACTTCTTCCTATCCTGCCTCATAGAGATTAATAATGTGCAACATGGTGATGATAGCTAAGAGGAGAGATCTTATTAAATCTTCTCAACACACATACACAAATAGTAACTATGTAGAGGTGATAGATATGTTAATTACCTGGATGGTGGTGATCGTTTCACAATGTATATGTGTATCAAAACATCAAGTCACCCTGGCTGGTAGCACAGTGGGTAAGGTGCCGGCCTTCGAACCCAAAGGTCGCAGGTTCGATTCCCCAGCCAGGGCACATAACAAGGTTGCAAACCAGGTCTCCAGCCAGATCTGTGGCGTGGCATCAGGTGAAAGGCAACCATACATTGATGTCTCTCTCCCTCTCTGCCTCTCTCCCTTCCCCTCTTTCTAGAAATAATGAAATAAAATCTTTTTTTAAAAAAAACAAAAAACAAAAAACAAAAACATCAAGTTGTACACCTTAAGTACGTGTAATTTTTATTAAAAGAAAATGTTCCTCAGTGACCCTCACTTGACCGTTTAAACCATGTTGTTGAAAAGTGTCCCGCAGCCACCTTACCCTGCCCACACTACCAGCCATCAGCTTCTGTCCCCATCGCCACTGCCCTGGCCTATCACTGAAAAATGCCTTGTTGCTGAATATAGTGTAGAGACATCATGAACAAAGCCAAAGGTAGCTGAGAGTCTGGGAGAATGTTTACAACCCATGAAACAATCCAAAGACCAGTATCTAGAGTATCCAGAATATCTGTTACAGGTACAAGGTTCATGGGCCTGATGCTTCAAAAGAAAGGCCAATCTTCAATATGTCAGAGTTTAGAGTAAGGAAATTGTTTATTAATCAAGAAGGCCCAGCTGAAGATGATGAAGGTGTCTTATGCGTCTCAAGAGAGTTTAGAATTTAGGCATCTTTTATGTCAAGGCAACAGAGGAGCCAAGTAAGAAGTGAGTACTGGCCTACCTAGACAGCTTGACAGCTAGGGGATGAAAGGGTTATCCAAGGAAGAAATCTCTAAATCTCTTTGTTCCCTGTTGGTCTGTCATCCAGTTCTAGAGACTCCTGTAAATGTGCCAAGGTGGCAAGTTTTGATCCCTGGCCAGGGTACAAGTAAGAATCAACCAATGAATGCATAAATAAGGGGAACACAAAATTATGTTTCTCTCCCCCCGCTAAAACCAATAAATAAAAATATATAAAAAGAGTCACTACTTTGTGCATATTTCCCTACCTTTTTGGGAAAAGCACCCTCTCCTAAGGGGCTGCTCAAGCCTCCTGCAGAGTTCCTCTAGTTAATTAGCATATCTGAGGCAGGCGCCATTATCCTGAAGGTGGTGGGAGAAATACAGGCTAGAATTAAAATATAGAGCGAGGGAGCATTTCACTCTGCTACACAAGGAACTCTTGCAAATATAAAGATGAATAAAATCAAGTGACTCAAAAGAACACATAGGCAATGGCAATTCACAGACAAGGAAACCCAAAGAGCCAATACACTTATGAAAAGATGTTCATTAGTAATGGAGGAAAATGCAAATTAAAGGCACAATGAAATATCATCTTGTACTCATTTGCAAAATCAAAAAAGTCTGGCAATACACTGCACTGATGAGTTCGTGGGGGAAACAGAGCATCAGACAGGTCCATACCCTCAGCTGTCAATTCCATCGTTTTCCTATCCTGACAGCCACCCAAGGTAAGAAATATGTTGTACAAAACCACCCATTACGGGCATGTGAAACTGAAGCAAACTGCTAACAAAACAATAATTACTCTTCCTACTTACAATGCACTCTTTTATTTTCTATTCGTTCTATTTCACAACTGTCTAAATTGTTTTCACTATCCCCTAATGCATTGCAAACCTTAGTCTAAAAAACACTCCTTATAGAAACATCTACTTGTGAACAAAGAAACATGTGCAAAGCTATTTATGGCAGCACTTTATGGGTGTAATTGTCTAAGGAATGACTAAGCAGTAGTTAAAATGAATGACATCTATATGTATCAAAGCAGAAAGATCTCAAAAACAGTGTTAAGTGAAAAAGGAAAGTTACAGAGTAACAGCTATAAAATGATGGCATTTATATACATTTTTTCAAACCTATTAAGCAATAGTATATGTTGTTCAGACACATACATAATAAAAATACAAGAACAGGATCTAGAAGGTCCCTGCCCATTCAGGGTGGTAGCTGGTTCCCTGAAGCAGCAAATAAGGGTAAAAGGAAGTCAGAGGGAATGTCAGCTTCATCTGTAATGATTTCTTCTTCTTCTACTTTCAAATAATTTAAAGCAATATTGAAAAACTACTAACATTTGCTTTTTTGGGGTGGTAGATACCTAAAGGTTGAGAACAAACCAGTCAAGCCAGGATCTGAGAAAGAGGGTGATCCAGGCCCCAAAACTGTGGTGCAGAGGCCTCCAGGTAACTGAGGTAACCATGGCATGTTTCAGAACAGAGGCCTGCTGGGGAAGTGAAGAGAGAGATTAAGGATACGGTTGGTAAGGAATTTGGATTTCAGGGAGGTGAGTTCATCAAATGTATACTGTAAAAACGTTCCATTTGGGCATGTTTTGTTAACTAGTGAAAGGGGCTGAAAAACAAATAAATGGGGTAGGGGGAGGTAATTGTACTATTTGTAAGGTCTGCCAGGGTGAGAGGAGAAATGAGAGAACAGGCAAAGAGCTTAAAAGATTTATTTGGCCAGCTGCAAACAAGTGGGCTGAGACCAAAAAAAGGTATCAGCCCTGAGTAGCAAAAAGGCAGGAGTTTTAAGAGGAGCAGGAGATGGCTGGACCCCCTGCAGACGGTCCAATGGAGGAGCCGTTAGGAGCAGGAGTTGATTCTGAGAACAGGGAAGTTATTAAACCCCTGTCTGCAGATAAGGATACTTTTGAAGGACCTAGGCAGTCACTGGTGCCAGCAGTTACTGTGGGGACAGCAGATTTATTGGGGGCTAGCTAAAATTTGACCTGAATTCCCAGAACCCAGGTATTATGCCTAAGACTACCCTCTTCTTTTGTTTGAAATTTTCCAGAAAAAAAGTTTAAAATAATAATCAATACCACCTCTGGCTGCTATGAGGAGAATGGACAGTGGATGGGAGGCACAAGAGGAGGCTCGCACAGGCATCTGGTCCAGAGGAGAAAGTAGATGAGACCAGACTGGCAGAGGTGGAGGAAAGTGGCCACGGAATGTGCTGATCAACAGAATGTGGAACTGGAAAAAGCTGGTCTAGGCTGAGCTCCTGGGTGCATAGGGGTTTGGGGGTCCTGCTGTAACAGGAGGCCAAGGAGAGGCAGATTGGGGAGTATGGAAAAAGGGAGTTAGGTTTGGGCCTGCTGCCAGCAACAGGCCTCTAAGGGGAGATGTCAGGTGCACAAGTCCAGAGTTCAGGAGAGAGTCAGCTCAGAGTCACTACATTGGAAATGATTGACATATAAATACTACTTAAAACCACACTAGATGAGATCACCTAGGAAGTGGGTGTAGATAGAGAAGAAAAGAGGACCCAGTGTTACCGGATAAGAACTGACCCTGAGTGGGTCTGCCTAGGGCCAGCTTAGTGTATGGGTTCTTGACTCCGTGTAGGAAAGATTTCACAACATGAGTCCAGGTGACTGAGGACAGTTTTATTAAAGCTGGGGACATGGAAACAAGGAAGGACTTAGCATAGAAGAAGCAATAAGCAATCCTAGGCTGGACTGCCTTCACTCACTAGGAAGTCAGAGAAAAGGGGACTTTGGGGACAGGGTCAGGGTATTAGCCTGGGACAAGCTGCCAGGTGCCCAATTGCCCTTGAGTTTAGGAGACACTGTCTATGAAGAAAGAAATGGGGAAAGAAGCAAAAGGGAATGGCCAGGCTGCACCCCATAGAGAGACTGAGGGCTGGGTCCTTTGTTTTGAGGCTTTTTGCAGGCAGGAATCTTAGGGGAGGGTTTCAGTAGACTATTCATTCCCCAGGTGTGCCCTTTTAAGGTCATGGTCTCCACTGATTGGTCAATGATGGGAAGGTCTTCAGTCACTGCCCCTGGTCCTGGCTCCCCACCTGGTTTTGCTGCTTTTTCAAGGCCTGGAGCTGAAATAAAACTGAGGCCTAGATGTTATCTCCAGGGAGGAAAGGCCAAGGGAGGGGAGGTTATCCTGGGGGTGAGGTCCCTATTTTCCTAGTTTTGTCCCCTCTCTGGCATTGGGGGCCTTCTGCCTTGGTGACAACCTGTACCTGGCTATAAATTATCTGGTCATTGTTCCCAGTCATCGGCCTCAGTTTCCCTATTCCACTTGTCAAGGAATTTTTCTAGCTTCTCACTATCCAGGACTAAGCCCAGGTGATTTCCTACCTTGAGGTGAAGGAGTAGACAAGGAAAGGAGGCTGCAAAGGAGGCAGACGAAGCAGCTTCTAGGGTTGAGGAAACAAAAGGAAAGGAAGCTGTTCCCTTGTCCCCCCAAACCCCACCATCTGTCAACAACCCCACAGCAGCCCCTCCTTGGCAGCTGGACTCCAATGCTCAGGACTCCAGCTCTCACTAAATTACAGCAGCCTCAATACTGGCAGCCTGCCTGCTCTCCACACTGCCTTCTGGAGCCATCTCTGTAAATGCAGGTCTGATGCTCTAGCTTCACTCAGGGTTAGGAACCAAATCGCAGCCTGGTGACCACACTCCTCAAGGCCTGGGCTCTGCTGACATCAGCAGCTATTTTACATGTCAGACATAGACACATGCATAGCTGCACACACACCCCTCTCCAGGAGCAGACGCTGCACCAACAGCCATTTCCTTCACCTTCCTTGTCCAAGGCAGCCTTCCCTTTCTACACCAAGCCTGGAAGTGCCAGACCCTTTTCCAGCATCTTGGGCTTCTGGAAAAATATCCACTACCCCCAAAGAAAAATGGAGACCCTGGCTGGTAGCACAGTGGATAAGGTACTGGCCCGCGAACCCAAAGGTCGCTGGTTCGATTCCCAGCCAGGGCACATAACCAGGTTGCAAGCCAGGTCTCCAGCCAGGTCGTTAGCTGGAGGCAGGTGAAAGGCAACCATACATTAATGTCTCTCATCCTCGCTGCCTCTCTCCCTTCCTCTCAGGAAATAATAAATCTTTTTCTAAAAATTAAAAGAAAGAAAGAAAGAAAAACCAGAGGGATCAGGAGACAAGGCCCATTCCAAGCCTGCCTTGGGGCTTTGTGTGTAAGGACACACACATCCTGGGACCAAAAGATGCCGACAACTGTGGAAGAAAAGGGGCCACTGTTAACCTGACAAGCTTAGGGGAGGCCTTGGAGGCAGCCTCATAAACTCAGAGTCCTAAAGTAACCACAAAGGCTGGTCTAAAATGAAAACTTATTAACTAAAGCAGTTCATTGTGGTTAGTCCTGTCCTAGGCCAGTATTTCTCCCTAACAAAGGCCAATCTTTACCTTAACTAAGCCTGTCTATTGTCTTCTTGCATCTATGATAATATAGATAATATTCCTTTGGAATGTCAGAGTAACTTCCCTTTTTCCCAAACTCCTCCAACACAAGCTGAGACCACAAATTCCCTCATTGTTATTGTTATCTTGTCAATTGTTGACTGTTAACTATCCTTTACCCACCTATGTAAAAAAAGTGTGTTTATCATTTCACCTTTTATTCAATCCCAGATCCTCCCCCCTCCCCCCAGGCCACTTTGCTTTCTTCAGACTCCCCTAATCTATCATCAAATGGACTTCCTATAACCCCCTTAGGGCTCCTCCTTTGATTTCTAATTTATAAAATAAAGTGCTAAAGTGCCCTTCTCCTTAGCAGTTCCCAAATTGTTGAGATATCTCTTCCCAACAATACCCTCTCGTCAGTTTGGCTCAAATAAACTGGCCACAAATTCTCTACTGGTTTGAATGTTTCTTACATTGACGAAGCAAACACAGCGTGGCAAGCTGAAGCTGGAAAAGCCGGTGTTTGAGCTGCCTGTCACCACCAGACCCAATAAGCAGAGACAGGATTGAATCTTCATGGGTGCTTTATTCAGATGGCTGGAGATCTGAGAGAGGAGGTGTTATGTACCTTCCATTTTACATATCCTTCTCAAGCCAGTCTTTTCCATAAGGAGGAAAAAAGTGTAGGTAAGGGATTGGGAACTCAGGAAAGAGGTTAATCAGATAAAAACTGCAATCCGGCAATTTCCCTAGTATCCTTTCATCCATTGACTGGTGATTCTTTATCTGGGTCCTGGGCATCTACGTCCTGGGCTGTGGGATGTCTCCTGGGAACACAATGGCTCGGACATGGAGGCCAGAGATAGCACCAGAGGAACTCTTGAGACTGCTGTGCTGCTGTTGCTGGGCAGCGTCTAGTGTCCTGGTTGCCAGGAAGCACCTTTTAGCATTTAAGTAGGATGGATAGTAAATCACAGCTGGAAGGAGGAGGGAAATGTGTCTCACCCACTCAGCAGTCCTGAGCCTGGTCCGATAATATTGCCAGGTGTCCGAACATCATAAGAACACCAAGGAGGGAAGCCCTTGAAATTCTATGTATTGTTTCCACTATCTGGGAAAGAAAGCCTTTGAAACTTTGGTACATTTACACAATGGAATTCTATATAGCAGAAAGAAAGAAGGAACTTGTACCCTTTGCAACAACATGGATGGAACTGGAGAGTATTATGCTTAGTGAAATAAGCCAGTCAGTGAAGAACAAATATCATATGATCTCACCCATTACGGGACAATAATGAGCAAAACTAACAACAAGCAAAACAGAACCAAGTATATGAATACAAGGAATAGGCCTTCAGTGGTCAGGGGAACAGGGTTGGGGGGAGGGGGGAGGCAGAGGCAAAGAAGGGGAGCAGCTTAGACAAGAACCTAGTATAAAGGAACCATGGACATGGACAACAGGTGGGATTGACTTTGGGGAGAATGGGTGGGTGGGGAGGGGGACAGAGGGGAACAAAAAGGGGATGGATGTAATACAACAACAATAAAATTAAAAACAAAAATTAAATAAATAAATAAATAAATAAAATGGGAAGAAGAGGGTGTCCCTAGCACTCAAAGAAAGGGCCCATGAAACAATTTTGGTTAATTGCCTACCTCTGGTCACTATCTAATGCTTACAGAAGGAGCCCATAAATGACTTAGAGTAACTGCCCCAAATTTCATTAACAGCCTCTTGTCACATATCTGTGATAGGATGAACAAATGGAGTCTGGAGTAAGATAAAGATTCAAGGGTAACAGACCCCCAAACATACCTAAGTTTGGAAAGTCACATTGTCCTCCCTGGAAAGCTGGCACCACCTTTACCTATCAATCAATATGTAACTTCTTCACCCCCAGCCCACCAACTATAATATAAGTTTTCAGATCAAAGGACCTGGGGCTTTTGTCACACCAGGTCTTACCACCTTGCCTTTTGATGCCCTTACCTTGCCATGCCCTGAACCCTATATGCCTTCCATCCCCACCTTGGTAAGGTTCATTCTATTCCATGAGAACGTATCACTAATAAACCCTGCTTACATACTAATGGACTTGCTGACCTTTAACTCTTAACTGCATAAGCAAGAAGAACCAAGTGTCTGCCCTCAACATAAATAGTGCCCAAACCAGGAATTCTGACTCAGATACCACCCTGGTATGTCTTCTCCCATAATAATACCATCTCAAGTGTTTGCAGTCCTCCTGGGGCACAGAGACAGAATTGATTGTGGTCTCCTGATGTCAGGGTGGGTCATGTATTCAGTTCCTGAGACAGTAGCTTTTTACATGCATTAACTACTAAGCTTATTAAACTATAACTTAAAACTAAAATTTTCCAACTCTTGAGTTCCCCCATCAAAATGAAAGAATGGAATTTGGAAATTATTGGGTCAGTGGGCCAAGAGCTGGCCTTAGTATTGCTGACCACTGGACATCTTGTAAGAAAAAGTAGCAAACCCCTGCTATTTAAAGGATGATGAGGTGGGTTTTTGACACTTGCATTCAGAAGCATTCTAACTGACCCCATATCCTCACATTCGTGCACACACACCCGCTCCCTACCTGGCCCTTTGAGAGTCATGCGGAATCCCAGAACTCATGCCCACTGGCAGTGCCATGTCTTGCCCTGGCAGGCCCTCATCCTTGTCTACTAACTCTGTCACAAGATGACGCTCACCTCTCCTCAACCCCAAGCCATTGACCCCTGGCTTGCACATCTGTGAGACTGGACAATAGTTTTGAAACTATTGAACTGCTGCTTTTACTACCTCTCCTCAAACTCCAAACTATTTTGTTTCCCAACCCTACCCCCATTGTAGCAGCAGCTTGATCAGGTGGTATCCGCTGCCTCGGAGGAGGATCATTTTCAGCAAATGGAAGAAAATACTGAAGATTAGAAGAAACAAAAACACATCAAAGAAAAGCTTTCTACCCCAAGGTTAGAGCCACTTCGTAGGCTCAGGTGGGAAAGGAATGAGGTGGGCTGTACGGAGAGAGAAGTTGGTAGGGCCTGGGGTCCACGCACAGAAAGAACAGAGCAATACCTGGAGACCACCAGTCCCACTAGTGTCCCCCATGGCAAGTTTCATCATCCACCAAGGTCCAAGAGCTGTTTCTGCAGGAGGCATGTTGGTAACTGCAGCCTGCGCAGCCCCCATCACTGAGTGGAACACCATTGAGGAATTAAGAGGATAGATATGCAGGCATCCCAGGGACCCCCACCAGCGCCTCTCCTGGAACAACCCAAGCCCCCTCTGATGGTCCTACAGGACTGCCTTTACTTGGGCCATTCACCTTGCTTGAAGGTTTATTCCTCACTACAACATCCCCACCATACCCACACACCCCCACCCCAAACAAAGGAGTAGTCCTGGACACCCAGAGCAGGGCGGGTGGCTTAGAAAGAAAAGCCCGAGTGTATAGATACTGAGGAGATTCTGAACAGAGCCTGAACAGGAGAACACACCTCTCCCACACCTGCCTCACTAGATCAGGTTGGAGTAGGGGCTCTTTCTGACTCATCCCTATGACTCCAGTGCCCAGCCCAGGGCCTATAAAACAGTAGATACACAATAAATGTTTATTGGCCTAAATCCAATGAGAAGCTACAGGGATGAGACCTACACAGTTAGACGGCTGAGCTAGCCTCCAGCTCTAGCATCACCTTTCAGTGAGGACTCAGAGGTGGCCATGTGACCTATTCTGGCCAATAGGATAAAACAGAATTCATGGGTCAGAGCTTCTAACAAGCTTTTGTGATGATGAATCGACTCAGCTGGCCTAGCTTTTTGCCCTTTCCCCTTAGTCCTGTCTGGAGGTGTAGCTGCCAAGACAAGGTGACAGCCATGAGGACAAAGGCCTCTATGCAAAAGGTGGCAGAGAGGAAAGATGACAAAAGCCCAGGTCCCTGATGTCGTAACTGAACCCCAGACCCTACTGTACAGCCTCAGCTTACTTGTTTAGACCAGTAAATCTCTTACTTCTTTGCAGGTGTTCTTTTATTTGCAAGTGAACACAAAAGATTCACAGGGAAGTAACAGTTGAGTGGATGAAGCCGAGAATCAAATCAATGGTTTAGAACATAAGGAAGCAAAAAACAAACAAACAAAACCCAGCCCAATAACAACAACAAAAAATAATCAGAACAACAAGAAGAAAAAGAAACAATCAATCAATCAATCAATCAATAAATATGAGAATATGTCTTGCCTGGTGTGGGTCGGTGGATCAAGTACCAGCCCGATAACCAAAGGGTCACCAGTTTGCTTCCCAGTCAGGGCATATGCCTGGGTTTCAGACCAGGTCCCTAGTTGGGGGCACATGATAGGCAACTACACATTTCTCTCCCTGTCTTTCTCTCTCCCTTCCCCTCTCTCTAAAAATAATTTTTTAAAAATCTTTAAAAACAAAAAATGAGCCCTAGCTGGTGGCTCAGTGGATAAGGCACTAGCCTGTGAACCCAAAGGTCCCTGGTTCAATTCCCAGCCAAGGCACATAACCAGTTTGCAAGCCAGGTCTCCAGCCAGGTCAGTAGCTGGAGGCAGGTGAAAGGCAACCATACATTGATGTTTCTCTCGTTCTCTGTCTCTCTCTTCCCCTTCTCTCTGGAAATAACAAATAAAATCTTTTTTTAAAAAAGTGAGGATAATGTACGTAGTCTCTGGAACAACTTCACACTTTCTAATACATCATACGGGTGCCAGAAAGGGAAGAGAAAGAGCAAGAAATTGGAAATCTATTTGAAAAAGTAATGAAAGAAAACTTCTCTAATTTGGAGAAGAAAATAGGTATGCAAGTCCAGGAAGTCCCAAACAAGATGGATGCAAAGAGGCCCACTCCAAGACACAACATAATTAAAATGCCAAAGATTAAAAATAAAGAGAAAATCTTAAAAGCAGCAAGAGTAAAGCAGTTAGT
Organism: Noctilio leporinus; assembly: GCA_004026585.1. Lineage (NCBI taxonomy): Eukaryota > Metazoa > Chordata > Mammalia > Chiroptera > Noctilionidae > Noctilio > Noctilio leporinus. The sequence goes on along the minus strand of PVIW01001584.1, from coordinate 66,442 downwards.
TATCTACAAAGAAGTTCACATAAGACTGTTAACTGATTTCTCAAAAGAAACTTTGTAAGCTAGAAGGAAGGGGTTGGCAAGAAATGTTCAAAGTAATGAAAAGCAGGGACCTACAGCCAAGATTGCTGTACCCAGCAAAGCTATCATTTAGCCTCAAAGGGCAGATAAAGAGCTTTCCAGATACGAAAAATCAAAAGAAGTTCATCACCAAACCATCATTATATAAATGTTAAAGGGACTTATTTAAGAAAAAGAAAATTAAAACTATGAACAATGAAATGGCAATAAATACCTATCTATAAATAGTTGAATCTAAGAATCAAAACAAACAGATACATAATCATAGATAGGCAGGGAACAAGGAAGTAGGTGACTCTCAAACCAGGCTAAGCCACAGTGTTATTACTAAGCACTAGGGCCTTCTGTGCTTCTGTGTATGTGACAGCACAAAGGGCTAGGGGTTTCTGTAACTCGTCAAGGACTCCTCAGAGGACAAAAGAGAAGGGGGAATGACCAATCATCCTTTTATATATGATTGCACCAGACCATGACTCCAAAGCACTCAGCTAAGGAGAAACCAGGGAAGGGATTGCTCTCATAGGGATAAATTCAACCATCTTTCCTGCTTCGATGTGCCTGCCCACCAGATATCACCAGGCACCTGACCTTACAAGTTCGTAAATAAATGCCTCGCTTGCATTGTACTCCTGGCCTCAGTGTCCATTTGTTTTATGGACTGGGTGACTATATTTCTCACAGATATAGAGTGTTCTGATAGTTGCCAGATAGGAGAAGGGTTTAGGAGGGTGGGTAAAGAGGTGAGCAGATTAAGAAATACAAATGCGTAATTACAGAATAGACATGGGGATGTAAAGTACAGTATACAAAATGGAGTAGCCAGCCCTGCCTAGTGTGGCTCAGTGGATTGACTGCCAGCCTGGGAACCAAGGGGTCACCAGTTCAATTTCTAGTCAAGACACAAGCCTGGGTTGCAGGCCAGGTCCCCAGTTGGGGGCACCGTGAGAGGCAACCACACATTGATGCTTCTCCCTCTCTCTTTCTCCCTCCCTTTCCTTCTCTAAAAATAAATTTAAAAGAAAGAAAAAGAAAGTGGAGTAGCCAAAGAACTTATACACATGACCTGTGGGCATAAACAACGGTGTGGGGCTTGCTTCAGGGAGTGAGGGGTACTGGGTGGAGGGGGGCAAAGGGGAAAAAATTGGGACAACATCATAGCATAATCAATACAATATAATTTTAAAAAGAAAAGACAACAGGCTTAGGTAAAGTGAAGACTGACCTTTGTTAGGGAAGAATACTGCCTTCGGACATGACTACCTCCCATGAACCACTTTCAGTTAAAAAGTTTTCATTTCAGACCATCTAATGTGGTTACTTCAGGTGTCAGGCCTCCTCTGAGCTTGTCAGGCTTAGTATGTGACTGTTCACCCACACAATAGCTATCGTAATTTACAAGTCCTTGAATCTCGGTGGCTTAACACTACAAAAGTTTACTTTTATACATGTTATTTACCTAAAATTTAAGGCCAATGCTTGAGAGTCAACATGCATTTATTTGAAATCCAAAAAGTAGCTATTCAAGAAGCCATGAACCTAAGAAATATCCAAACTTATAGAGAATTTTTATGAGTTTATTTGAACCAAATTGTTAACATATGCCAGGAAGCAAGATCTCAGAGTCCCCCCAAAATGGCAGCTTGTAGTTTCTTTTATGCATTTGGGATTAAGGAGGAACTGAGGAATATTACATGAAGGTAGGAAAAAAGCAAGGTAGGGACTGGGTTACAGGATAATTAATGAGAGTATGTGTTTTTTGAGGGTGGTTCCTGTTAGAAGGACAGGCTTGAAAGGAGGGTCATATATTAGGAGCAGCTGAAAGGAGGCATCTAACCTACTTACATATACAGACAAAAAAGGACAGGGCTTGATTAAGGCCAAGATAAGACTTTTACTAAAGTTTTGCCTGGGGCATGACTACCCGCCAAGACCTGCACGGTTAGGAACTTATGCTCACATCACCCAGTGAATTTACTTTCCATAGAACCCCTTTTTTCAACCACAGAGCTATTGTACACAGATTTAGGCAGAAACTCAAATAGTGTTCCAATCAGGAAGTAAAGTCAAGGGGTATTTATGAGAAAGTGAAGGGGAATAATTACATGAACAGAAGGAAGGAATTTTTACAGATGCAAATAAGGTAGCATAGTGATACTAATTCTAAGGAATGTCTTTAATTTTCAGTCCAGTGCTTATTAAAAGGCCAGCTTTCTTACTAGCTTTACAAACAGTTGTTTGGAATGCAAAGCTGCTCTAGGCCCAGTCAAAAAGTTAGGCCCTGGCTGGTGGCTCAGTGGATAGGCACCCATCTGCAAACCCGAAGGTCAATGGTTCGATTCCCCAGTCAGGTTGCAAGCCAGGTCTCCAGCCAGGTCTATAGCTGGAGGCAAGTGAAAGGCAACCATACATTGATGTTTGTCTCCCTTTCTTCCTCCCTCCCCGTTCATCTCTCTAAAAATAATGAATAAAATCTTTTTTTTAAAGTTATTTTGCCCACTTTTAACATACCAAAGTTCTGAGAAGTAAGACCTGCTAGACAGTTTCTCTGGGATGGTAGCTTCAACTTCAGAAAGTAGCTCCATTTTCCCTGGGTAGCTCAGTTGGTTAGAGCATCATCCCAGTACACCAGGACTGTGGGTTTAATCCCTAGTCAGGAGGTGCACGCACACACACACGTAGCACTGTTTATATTCTTCTTCACAAAGTTACAGTCTAATGCAGATTGGTGGGGGAGGCACTGCTCCACACAATCGTTTAGGGTCCCAGACTTCATCTTGTAGCTCCACTGCCTTCCGGGTGCTTGGAGCCCACTCCACAGAGAATCATATAGTAACTGCTTTTTATTGTCCAGGTCTAGACATGGAATACTTCACCCCTTTTAAAGAACATGATTCAACCAGTAAAGAGAAGATCTAACTGACTATATTAAGTGATTTATGAATGAAGCAACGTCTCATCTGTCAACCACTAGTGTTATCATCAGTATTTAGCTAATTATTAATAAAGGAAAGGGAGCAAAGGGAACGGACATTGAGTTTAATAAACTGGGGAGCATGAGTCTGTGTGCTTCATCAGGAAGCTACAGTTTCACACCCCAGGGGATTATAGCTTTGCTTTTCCTGCTTCCATTGCTAGGCTGTTGCAGGGAGCAGGAACAGCTGCTGGAACAAGGAAGGGCCTAGGATAGATGAGGCAACAGGAGAGAGTTAATTAAGCAGGGCAGCTTTGGCTCTCTAGAAATATTACGTAAAAGAAGTCAGCCAAAATGGGGCTGCTGTCTGCTCAATGGAGTCAGAGAAAAGGAGGCCTTTAGGACAGGTTCAGGGATTTGCCCTGGATGAGCCACCTCTGCCCATTTCTCCCATGGTTGCAAATTTTATGGGATCTTTTAAAGTTTAGGAAATGAAAAACTGTTGGAATGAGGGTCTAAACCACATTACCGATGATATGAAAGGTCAGGAGGTCTAAACCACCTGGCCAGTGATATGCTAGGAGAAAGGTCATGGGGGCTCGGGGAGCAAGGTCCTACCTTACAATTGCTGTTGATAGGTACCAGGGGCTTTCAGCCCTGGGTGACCTCCTGGACCGGGCCTATTGGCCTTGCTCTGCTCCTGTCTGTCCAACTGCCTACTACACAATGGCTCAAGCAGAAACCTGGTGCCACTCTTAACAGCTCGTTTCTCCATGCCACGCACTTTCAGTCATCAGAACCCTGCTACTTCTACTTCCTTAACTGCTCTGAACTTTATCTGTTCCTCTCCATGGCCATGACCTCTACCAAAATTCATGCAACTGTAAAACTGTATACAGTCCTATGTCAGTTAATGACAGACATATGTCCTAAGAAATGTGTCCTTAGGCATTTTTGTCATCGTGTGAAGATCACAGAATACACTTACACAAACCTATATAGTATAGCCTACTATACATCGTCAATGTAAGAAACATTCAAACCTGCAGAGAATTTATGTGAGTTGATTTGAACCAAACTGATGACAATTGCTGGGAAGTGAAATCTCAACAGATTAAGAAGTTCTCCAGAAAATGGCAGTTTTGCATCTTATTTTATACATTACAATCAACAGAGGAGGCATAAGCAGGTCACCTGAAATCCATTGGTCATAGGTTAGGGAGGTGGGAGGAAGCTAAATGGGGAAACCTCTGGAACTGGATAAAAGGTAAAGGATAAACACATCTTTTACATAGGTGGGTACAGGACACTTAACAGGCAACAATCAACATGATAACGGTAACAATGAGGGGATTTGTGGTCTCCACCCTGGTGTGGTGCCCATGCTTTGAGGAATCTGGAGGAAAAAGGAAATTTGACATTCCAAAGGTATGCTATCATAGATGCAAAAAGGCAACAGACAGGCTTAGTTAAGGTAAAGACTGACCTGTGTTAGGGAAAAATACTGGCCTAGGACAAGACTATCCACTGTAAACTGCTTTTAGTTAACAAGTGTTCATTTCAGGCCATCCTATGTGGTTACTTTTTTTTTTTAATCTTAAGATTTTACTTACTTATTTTTAGAGAGAGGGGAAAGAAGGGAGAAAGAAAAGGAGAGAAACATCAGTGTGCGGTTGCCTCTCACAGTACCCCCAATTAGGGGCCTGGCAAGCAACGCAGACATGTGCCCTGCCTGGGAATCAAACCAGCAATTCTTTGGTTCGAAGGCTGGCACTCAATCCACTAAGCAACACTAGCCAGGGTCTTTTTGTCTCTGGGTTTGTTGGCCTCCCATGTGCTTGTCAGATTTCACATGTGGCCCTTATCTTTTACAACATCTAGGCTATCCTTTCTATCACAGAAGTATATGCAGTTCATTATTGACAGAAATGTCATTATGTGGCACAAGACTGTAAATGGAACCACTTCACAATGGAGTTGAAGCTGCCATCCCAAAGAAACTGTCTTGCACGTCTTACTTCTCAAATCTTTGGAATGTTAAAATTGGACCAAAAATAACTTTTGTACTGGCAGCACTGCATTCCAAACAACTGTTTGCAAAGCTAACAGACATGACTGCCAGGCTGAAAATTAAAGATATCACTGCATTAGCTTACTTGTACCTACAGAAATTTCTTCCTGAGCTTATGAACATCCATAGAAATTCCTTCTTTCTGTTCATGAATGATTCCCCTTTTCATTCTCATAAGTACCCTTTGCCTTCACTTCTTAATTGGAACACTATTTGGGTTTCTTCCTGAATTAGTGCTTCTGCCCCGCAAAGTAGCTCCCCTCTCCTTCCCACTTTGGTCTTTTATTTTTTCGGTGAACACCTCCTGTCTGGACAATTGCAACAGCCTCCCATACTCTGCCTGCCTAAGCTCTGATTCCCTACCCGAGATCAAAGGCAAGTGCTTCTGAAACTTCAGCTGCATAGAAATCACTCTAGGCCCCAGCCCATCTGCACACTCTGGGAATCAGATTCTAATTGGTAGAACTAGAGTGGCGCTCAAGATTTTCCATTTCTAATATTCGTACTGTCCTAATGACCTTCCCTGGAGCAATCCTCGCTAAACACCTGGCCAGATGCTGGAAGCCTGTAGACCACCTGACTACTCCTGGAGTAGTAAGGCTCCCAGGCTATCACCAGCCATCAGCCACACGTGGCTATTTAATAAAATCTGAAATTCATTTCCTCACTAGCACGAGCCACATTTCAAATGCTCAACAGCTACATGTGACTAGTGGTTAACATACTGAACAGCGCAGATAGGATTTTTGGTTTTTATTACTGCAAAAAGCCCTACTGTCCAGTGGCTTAGACCTTGGTGAGTATTCTAAAAAGAAAGGCTGATCCTAGCTCCTTCTCTTGCCTTAAAACTTTTTCCTTTTAAGCATAAAGGAAATGGGGAGCCCCAAGGGAACAGAGAAACTCGTAAACACACCTACTCAACTACCCACAAAACATGTCAAACGGATCTTCTCAGGCCGCTTGGGGGCCAAAGCTCTGAGCTCATTGGCTGGTGGTGGAGGGGCGGACGGCCAGCGCCTTTTGTAATTGGATAGTTTTTCTCGGGAGAAAGCCGATCGTGGCGGGCGGTGGGGGCTCGACCAGCGTGTGGGCTCCTTCCTCGCTCAGAGTTCCCGCGGGTCAGCCTGGTGGTGAGTTCTCACCGCCCCCCATCCCTCCTAGTTGACTCTGCCCCAGCACCGTGGAGAACTTTCCGCCCTGGAAACCACCCCCGCACAGCAGCGGGAGGCGGGGAGGTCCGGTGGGCTCTCCCTCTCGCGCGGGAGCAGCCCTTCTGGGTGTCTAATCTCTGCTCAGTGTCCCCCCTATGAAATGGATTGTGCCTGTGGCTTCGAGGGCCTCTGCTGGGCATCGGGGGGTGGGAGAAGTGGGGGGTGAAGATTGAGATGGATCTCAGGACTCGGTGACCGTGTCCCAGCAGGAGGATGGCTCAGGAGGAGGGCGGGAGGCTGTCCGAGGTTCAGGCGCGGGTGGGGGCCTTGCACCACATCGCAGACCTCGCCCACAAGCTGCCCTTCTATGACCACTGGGCTCCAGACTATGACCAGGTAAACCCACCCGGGGTCTTCCACCTCCCTTGCTTGCTAGCCTCAGTTTTCCTATCTGTACAGCGGGAATAGACAACCTTGCCACCCAGGGCAGCGTGGGATAATGTAGTGAGATCTGGACACAACCTTGCAATCTTGTCCCCTCTCTCTCTCCGACTGGCCCCTCTTTTGCCCACCCACAGCAGCCCTGCTCTCTAATCAGCCCCATCATTCCACAGTGGCAGCTCTAGAGGTCAGAGGCCAAGACCCCCCTCCCCACTCTGGGACTGCCACCCAGGCAGGACTGCCTGCCTGAAGGAGCTGCCATTGAGGGGTCACTATGAACTAAGCACAGGGCACTGCCTTGGCCAGCAGAGGAGGTCTCAGCAGTGGGCTGCCCCCCCGCCCCCCTCCACACACACACGCACACACAACCTGGCCTGGTTGACTCCTAGACCACCCAACACTGAGGTTCCCCAAACACTAGGACCCAGGTTGGTAGTCAGCTCAGCACTCTGTTCCCAGGATGTGGCCACCCTGCAGTACCGTGCCCCCCACTTTGCAGTGGACTGCCTCACTCGAGCCCTTCCAGGCCCACCCCATACCGCCTTGATCCTGGATGTGGCCTGTGGCACCGGCCTGGTGGCTGTCGAGGTGAGGTCTGCCCAAATCCCCTGCTCCCTCTTAAGCCCCCCACTTGCTCAAATTTCTTGGCACTCTTGGCCCAAGACTCACTGGTTCCCAAACACTTGGACTACATCCACTGCAGAGCCCACTGTCCTCCTTGAGGTACAGGGACCCGGCTGGGAGGTGGTAGGTGTGAACTGTGAGTCCTTCCACCCCAGCTGCAGGCTCGGGGCTTCCTCCAGCTGCACGGGGTAGATGGGAGTCCAGGGATGCTGGAACAGGCCCGAGCCCGCGGCCTTTACCAGCGCCTCAGCCTCTGCACCCTGGGCCAGGAGCCTCTGCCCAGCCACGAAGGTATGTCCCCTTCTAACCTAACACCCCAAGGCCCACCCTCTGACCAAGCCTGCCTTGACAGCTCTCCTTTTCCTTACCAAGCTTCCATCTCCCTTACCGAGCCCACCACGAACCCCCTTTCACAATGAGCCTTCATTCACCTCTGATCTCCCCAATGCCTCACTAAGACCCTCTCTGAGGCCCTGTGAACCCCTGTTTCTGAGCCCTCTATCCCATGATCTGACCTCAGCCCGGGACTGGGCTACACCTGCCATCTCCTCCATGACCTCAGCCCAGGACTGGGCTACACCTGCCATCTCTCCCAATGAGATCTGGATCCTGCAGACACTAGTGGCTGGCCTGGTCCCTCTTCAGACCCCACTATGGATGCTATCCTCCAAGGTGGTCTGAGACCACACTGAAGACAAACCATCACACACCATATCTGCACATTTCACACAGGGACCTATGACGCAGTGATAATGGTGGGGGCCCTCAGTGATGGCCAGGTGCCCTGTAGTGCAATTCCTGAGCTCCTGCGAGTCACCAAGCCAGGTGAGAAACAGCGCATCCAACCCTACACACACCTTCCCTTCTCCTCACCCAAAGACGCATCAGACTCCCTGAGGCTAAGCAAGGGGCATGGTCCTGTCCAGAGTCACACAGCCTAGCCTAACATCCCAGCCACCAGCTGCCAACCCAGGCAAACAGGTAGGGCAGACAGACAAGAGGCTGCCTTGCCTCTTATGCATTAGGCAACCAGGAGCAACTCCACTCTCCTCCTCAGCCTCTGTTCCTCTCCTGTAAGCAGACTGGTGTAGTCCCTTCCTGAAAGGATTACTGAGAGAATTGGGTGAAATAGTGTCTCTGAGGCCTCTGCTTTAGTCCTGTCATATAGTAGGGTCTCAAATCAGTTCCCTCATCTTCCAGCTTTCTCACGAACTCTTGGATGGCCATTAACTCAGTCACTCTTTCCTGGTCTCAGTTTCCTTATCCGTGAAATGGGGTTGATTACTGCATGCCTACTGTGTGTCTTGCCCTGTGCCTGCCTCTGCTCTAGGGAAAAAGTGCACACACTGTCCTCTGGGCTTGATTACCCCACCCACCATGCCCCCAGCTCCCAAACACTTAGGCTACATCCCTGCAGGGTCCACTGCCTCCCTGAGGTGGGCTCACGAGGGCCATGAGTGCTCAGTGCTCCAAGATTTCAAAGAGAGGCATTACCCAGGGCTGGGATGGGGAATGAGGACAGTCCTCACAGGAACATGGCCAGAGTGAAGTCACAGGTAGAAAGGAGGGTAGTGGAGTATGAGGATCCTGAGGCAGGACAAGAACAGAAAGCTCTGAAGGTTTCCCTATCACTGCAAGATTACATCTCCCTGCAGGGGCTATGGTTAAGCGTGGGCAGGTCTGGACAGGCCTTGGAACCATGGAAGCTGGCAGATATAGGGACAAAGGAGGAAGGGGGTCACAAAAGGAAACTCTCATTGCCTCAGCCAGAAACAACCAGGCCTCTTAGCCCAGCCTGCGCTTACTAGACTCACAGCTGGCCTGTCAGCCTGCCCACATGTCACAGGCTTCCCCGCTACAGAGTCCTTTCTCTCACAGAGCCTCTCTCCACCAGCAGGGCTGCTTCTCTTCACCCCTTTCTCCAGGCAACATTCCAGACCCCAGTATCTCCTAAGTGTATCTGAGCCTGCATTGGGCATACTGTAGGTGCCTGCAAAAGATTTGAAGGGATGAAACTCATTCATTCATTCATTCAGTGCTTACTGACTGCACTGGCCTTCCTGAGTCACAGTGATGAATTAACCCCACTCTGCAAGCTGGGAGACTAAGACTCGTGTGAAGGGACAGGTCCAAGGCTAGACACAGCCTTATCCTCCAGCAAAGGGGCTGAGTGAGTGGTGAGGAGGGAGCTCCGCTCTATCCAGGGAAATCAGAGTCCCTAGCATAAAAGATACTTGAGCCCTAAACGGTATGTAGGAGGCACTCAAGCTGGAGATGCAAAAGGCATTCACAGGGGTCGGAATGGTGGGTACCAAAAGCTAAGCGTTAGGAAGAGGCTGGTCTGGGGACAAGCTGAGATAATTTAAGACCTTGAGGATATGAGCTGGAAGGGAAGGGGACTACTAACCAGAAACTTTGGCCCCTGCCCCTCCCTCACTCACCTCTCTTTCCCTCACCCCTCCCCAGGTGGGCTTGTGTGTCTGACCACCAGGACCAACCCATCCAACCTTCGGTACAAGGAGGCTCTGGAGGCTACCCTGGACAGGCTGGAACAGGCTAGGAAGTGGGAACGCCTGTTGGCCTGGCCTGTGGACCAGTGGGAGCTGGCTACCTCCAAGCTGGAGGAGGTGCCTGGCACTTCTGACAGTGATGGCTACATCTCTGGCATTGTCTACTTATACCGCAAGCAGGAGGTGACCCAGGTTGATGGAGGAAACCCAGTGCTCAGCCCCTAGCTGGCCTCTGACCCTCAGTCAAACCTGTCCTCGGACCTTTATCTGTAAAATGCGGCCACTGAGCCAGCCCTGCTCCACAGGAGAATGCTATTAAATGAGTCCCAGGAGGGACAACAGGATTTTGACTCTGTAGTTCTCTCTCCCCAGGAAAGAGTGACATTGTACCTGTGGAGGACAGAAGTGATAAGAAATGGGATAGGGAGGGCCCCCACCCCGGGTTGTCCCTGAACCAGGTATGATAGGGCCACAGCTGGGACTTGGGACTCCTCCCCGGGTGACGGGCTCTCTTATCTCTAACGCAGGAAATAGGAAACCCACACTCCCACATCTGGGCTTGGCCAAACATTTTCATATGTCCTGGACTTGGTTCCTCCACCTCCGGAGAGATTGGAACTCAGGGTGAGGCTTGGAGGCTGCCCTGTGAACAGGTGGGAAGGCTTTGTGGAGGAGGAGGCTCTGAGCTGGGTCCTCAGGATGAGCAGGATTCAGAGGGGTGGAGAACGGAAAAGGGACATTCCAGGACAAGAGCAGGGAGAGCCTAGGCAAAGACCAGGAGGTGGGGCCTGCAGGGTGAGCAGACCAGCCTGGCTGCCCAGACAAAGCTGGGCAAACAGGCAGAGGACAGGTGGCCCATTTCCCAGGGCTGGATATTCTCACCTGTCCACCCTCTGGGAGTCCCCGATACTTCACCAGGCTTCTGGGCGCATACTTCCCTGTGTGTGGGCTTCACCCTCTATCAATGAAGAACTTAAAGTGATTCCCAAGTGAGGCCTCTTCCCGTTTTTTCATGAAACCTGTTTTTAAGTGTTCCCATCCAGGGCCGACACAGCTCTTCCTCGCTGAGCGCCCCCAGCCCTGCCCCACCCACCACCACAGCTGAAATCAGAAACATATGGAGTCTTCCTGTGCATAGGTTCCATTTATTGTAGAAAATAATAGTAATTACCATGACAAATAGATCTTAAATTACAAAACAAACCAGGATCAGGAAAAAGCTCCAGGACTTACTAGGATGGAGGCCAGGGAAAGATCATTCCGCCTGCCTTTCCCAGGACAGCCAATGACCTTCTCAGGGAGGGCAGATCCAGAGGGGGCCCAGGGTCCTGCTGAGGCCGCAGCCGCAGCTGGGTGGGAAGGAGCATCGGCAGTCAGGGCCTCCGGTGAGGCCCCCTCCCCCACCACTACCCAAACCAGTTTGTAGCACCTTCACCTCTCCCTTCTAAACCCGTCTGTCAACTCTGCCCCACAGGCAGGTGGATGAGTGAGGACCCAGCCATTTTCATGGTCACAGGTTTCCACTGGATGCACTTGGAGTGGGGAAGATCAAAGAAGGGAACAGTGGCCAACACAAGCATGGGTAGGTCACCCACTCAGAGAGTCAAAGCAGTCAGGGCTGAGCTGCCCTGGCCAACAAGAGCCAGCTCCCCACTCCACTGCCAGCCCCTCCCTGCATCCACAGGCCATTCAGAGGAGGGTGGCTCACAAGTCTTTCAGTCCATCCTTGCTATCGTAGAGGAGGCCTCAGGAAGGTGTCCAGGAGGGCCAGAAGGGGCTGAGGGCTGCTGGGCAATGACCTGTCTCAGTCCCTGCTTGCCCATCCCCCAGCAGCCTGCAGACCGTGGCAGGGCCATCCTGGAGTCACAGACTGCTGAGCTCAGTCCAGGGAGAAACAAAGCCGACAGGGAGAGTTGAGTGGCAGCAGCACCTTACACGTAGTTGCTGGCAGGCGCGGAACGGGCAGCAGAGTACTTGGCTGAGTAGGGCTTGTCCGTGCGAGGTGGGCAGTTACAGCAGAGCAGGGCTCCACCGAGCATCATCAGACCAGCAGCCGCCCAGCCGATGTAGAGGGAGGCACCTATCTCCCGCTTCTGCCCAGCGGCCACCACTGGATTGTAGAAATCACGGATGATGGTGTTGGCAGTCCAGGACACGGGCACCATCACCAGGAGGCCGGCCAGGAGGAACACCACGCCTGCCACTATCATGATCTTGGCTTTGGCGCTCTCATCCTCCACGCAGTTGGTGCACTTGCCCCCGACAACAGACAGCAGCACGCCCACAACAGCCAGGATGATGCAGACAACAATGAGGGCACGGGCCGCCTGCAGGTCCTGCGGCAGCGCCAGCATGGAGTCGTACACCTTGCACTGCATCTGGCCGGTGCTCTGCACCACGCAGTTCATCCACAGGCCCTCCCAGATGGTCTGCGATGTGACGATGTTGCTGCCGATGAAAGCCGACACTCGCCACATGGGCAGCGCACAGCTCAGTATGGCACCCAGCCAGCCCAGCACGGCCAGCGCAATGCCCATCACCTGTAGCCCCATGGAGGCCATCCTTCGGTGTCGGCTGGGGTCTAGGACCTGGAAGTCTTTGGGGATCTGACTCTGGAGGCTGTAGAAATCCAAGTGCTGAGGATGGACACTCAGTGTCCACAGGGAGGCCTTTCACTGCAAAGTCCGAAGGCAAAGTCAGCTGGAGCAGCCACGGAGCGTCTCTCCCGAGAATCAGAAGCACACACTCCGAAGGATCAGAAGCACAGCTCTGTGAGTGACCAGACTGGTTCCTTCTGCCGACAGCTGCCTTGGGCTAACGAGGCAGACCCGGAGGTTATATGGCTCTGTGGAGGGGCGGGGGTAGAGGGAGGGGTTTCAGTCCCTGTAGCCTTTCCCTCAACCAGTTTCTCTGGATTCCTGAGCCCAGGCCAACAAAGGCACTTTAAGTCCCCAGCCCAGGGCCCCTGAGTCACTATCTCATAAGAAACTGTCCTCTCCCTGGCAACCAGGCCCATGGTGAGGTCAGACTCTGAGTCACAGCTCAGGTGCACCTGGAAGTGCTCAGGGCAGGGGGGCAACCAGGCTTGGCCAGGTTCAGGATGTGAAGACAAGGGTCCCCACACACCTGGGATTCCTCATTCCAGGCTTGGTTGGGAGGACAGGGGTGGGGACCCTCAGGAAGGCTGAAGGTGAGGATGAAGTCCTGGGAAAGTTCGGGTAGCCCCACCTTGATTACTGTTGTTGCATCCTTATCACCTTCATTACTGGCCTGATGACTATTATTAAGTATTAAGATTCTCATTGACCATGCATTTGCCTCACCAGTATTCTCGGCATTGGTATGAAGAGGTCAGTTTAGGGGAACAAGAAGCAGGGAGACAGGACTCCTGGGTCCATCATCCCCACCCTCCCTGTCTCTCACCATCATCACCTGCTTTTCAGCCCTGCCAGAGTAGGGAGTCTTGGAAACCAATCCCCGGCCATGGAAATTTCAGCCAGCGGGCTTCATTCCTGCCAGGGCTGACCTGCTTGGCCAGAACTGGGGGGATGGGGGGTGGTCACCAAGAGCAAGCCATGGGCCAGACTCTGGAGACATCAGAGCAGCAAATGGGTGTTGACTCTGAAAATACACAGAGTAGTCGTCAGATAAAGCTAGAACGGGTGCGGAGTCCCATGAAACTTCAAGGGGAAAGAAAACTCAGACCAGGGTGGAGGTGGGGCTCTGAGGAGGAGGCTTGGTGGGGAAGGGGCACTGCATGTCTGAATTACACTACGGAGGGCCCCGATGGCTGAAATTTTCATGAATGGGTCCCCCTGGAGTTGTGCAAGGCAGCAGAGCTAGGTGGGGGAGGACATCCTGTACGAGAGACTTCAAGGACACAGTTACCTCAATGAGGGAAAATGCAGCTTTTCTGGGAATGAGAGGAATCCAGTCTGACCAGAGACTGGGGCAAGGAGTAGGGAGGGACCGGAGTGAAAGGGCCAGAAATCTGCCTCAAGCATCACCAAGCCCTAGGGCTGTGCACAGAGGCACTAGGGGCCTTTTAGAAAGATCTCTGTAAACAGGATGGAGGTGAAGGCGGGGCAGGGAGTCCAAGATCAGGAAGGACCTGGTTCGGGTCAGGGGGCTGAGGAAACCTAGAAGAAGGGGACATTATGGGGCTGAGAGAGAGTGTCTGAGACTCATTCCAGCAGGATCAAGGGAACTCTACCCATGTGCTCACTGCATGTTTCTCTCCCTCTCCCCCATCATGCTGGGGAGTGGGATGCCTCAGGGGCCAGGGCTTCAATATGTGTCCCCAGCATTGTCCAGCACCTCACCTGGCACCCTGGGGTGACTGACTCTGATGGAGACAGGAGGGCCTTGAGCTTCCTGCCAGAGAACTATTAAACTTGCATAATTTGGGTTGAAGCCATCTGTGAGCTTCAACCAGAGTCACTTGAGACACCTGATGAAGCACAAGGCTAGCTGGGACAATTAGCATAATGGGGGAGTTGAGGTCTTGGATTGTGGTTGACTATAAACACATCTGTCTCCCCTTCGAGGCTAGAGTCCCCTGGAGGACAAAAGCTCTGCCACATTTAACCTTGGAGCTCTACAAAGGGGCTGACACGTAGTAGGTGCTCAATTAATGCTCAAGGTGCCCCAAAAAGCAGAAGTCATTCTCCATGTTCCCAGTGCCCTCCCTCACTCTCCCATACTTCCTCCTCCACAAACACAGGAACACACACCAACACAAACAAGGATGGTTTCTGCTTGGACCACACCTCCCGGGGTTTACCTTACAAGGCTCTGAGGAACTGCTCACACTGAGGCATGTGGGCTGAACAGCAGAGATAACTACCCTGAAAGATTGACAATAAGTGCTTTCCTGCAATGAATTCATCACAGCCTCCTTATCTGTAATCAAAGCAGTGAATGTTATTGCCTTTGCACAAATGGGTAGATGAGGTCCAGAGAGGGCAGGACACTTGTCCAGGATGGGGTGCGCACTCCATCATTGGAGCCTCCTTACCCAGGTGCTCCTACCTGTTGCCCCAGCCCTTTAGCAACCTTTCTGATTGCAGAAGGAAGTCAGCCAGATGGCCAGACCATCCTCCCCCTTCTCACCAACTTCCTGCTGTTGTTCTCCTGGGAAACAGCCAATTGGCATGTAGAAAAGCAGCAGCGGGGGAGGGTAAGCATGCGGGCCCTGTAACTTTTCACCTGTGTTCCAACAGAAGTGAGTAAGAAGCTGTCCTTCCTTGCTCAGCCCAGCCAAGCACATCAGAATGGGGGAGGGTGGGGGTGGGTGGGGGAAGGCAGGTGCAGGAGGGGAGGGGTAAAGGGCAGGAGAGGTCCGTGGGGAACTCAAGTGTAAAGGAGGAGCAGGAGGGGCCCTGGGGACACTGTGAGCAGCTCTGCACACAAGTGGAGCTGGAGAGAAATTTGTTGATGCTTGATTTATTCCAGGAGCCACTGGCTGCGTCCCACCCACCTGCGTAGGAAAAGTACCAGCAACGCCCAGACACTTCTGCTCCCACTCTGGCTCCCTGAGCCTGGTTGTCCCAGCAATTCACTCAGACTTACTGTGACACTTTACAATGTGTCTGCTATTCATCACCTTTGCTTTGGGGTAGAGAGGGAAGGCTTAGCATTTATTTCTTTATCTTTCAGCCAACATATACTGTATCATCTTATGCCAACAGAATTGTATCATATGTACTGGTTTTTATCAAGAACAACCCTCCCCCCACCAGACCCGTGCACCCATCCCTGCCCACCCATAACCATCTTATTTCCCTCTGTAAAATGAGGATACGACTGCCCCTCCCTATGTAAGGCAGATGTGAAGTGAGCTGAGGATATGAAAATGCTTTGCGAGTTGAAAAGGTTTTATTACCATGAGGAGGCACAAAGCAGCTACCCCTCAGCTCTGGTCCTGCTCACACCAAGCAAGAGCTAGGACTTTTCAGATCCCTGTCCCCATAGCCCCTGGGGCTCAGCCAAATCCTTGATCACAACACAACACAACATTCACTTCAGACCTCTGTACCTGGCTCCTTGGGCCTCCCTAGGAAAGGGGCAGATAAATTCCCCCATCCAGCCCTGAGCCCTCCTGCTGCCCCCTGGGTCCAGAGCCAGTGCTGGGCCTGCAGGACCCCCGCCCACCAGCCAGCGGAGCCAGGAAAATCTCAGAACCTGAGGAGAAGTACGGAAAACAAGTCCTGGGTGGGAGGGAAGGAAGTCTCATGTCCGAGGCCTGAGATGGAACTTTCTGAGGGGGGTGGCCAAGCAGATTTGGGTCTCAGGACCTTTATTCTTTGCCTTCTGGGAACGGGAAGACTAAGACCAGGGGAGCCAGTGCCAACTCAAAGTTATTCCTCCTCACCAAACATAACGTTTTCATCCTTTTAAAATCAGAAGAAAATAAATCTTGTAAATATATTTAAGGATATAATTATTATCTTTATAAAATTGGGGGGCGGGTGGAGAACAGTCTCACACTCAGATCAAGACTTAGTCTACCTAGAAACTGGCCCCAAACTATTTATTTTTGCAGAGATTCACTAGCTTCACAGACTATAGCCACAATTTAAAATGCCATTACATTATAATTTTAAAATTTCAGTAAATAATCTGCAGTGGGATGTTATACTCTCCTGGGAGTGTAAAATTGTGCCACAAGGTCACTTCAGAGCTATCTCCCTGAATTGTTCCAGAAGGAGAACCTCCTAGAATCTTACAGCAAGCAGGCAGACGGTACCAAAGTCAGCCAACCAGCCTGGACCAGCCACTTCCTGCAGGGCTCCGGCAGCAGTGGGGATTTCCCACCAGCCAGGAGGGCTGGGCCCTGGGCTAGGACTTCAAGAATCTAAAGGAGAATGTGGTGAGCCCTTCATGGCTCTCTCAGAAATGACCCCAGCCCTCCCTGGTTGAGTTCCAGCTCTGCCACTACCAGTTCTGTAACATTGGGCAATAGAATTAAACTGTCTCAACCACTTCTCTCAGCTGGTAAGGAGGATGTCGACACCACACTCCTGCACTAGGAGGCTCAGTGAAGACACGCAGCGAAGGCCCTGGGAGCTGGGCCCACTGAGATGCCTCTGGCTGCCCTGACAGGGGGTCCAGCAGACCCAGGGCAGGCTCTAGAAAACCATGGGCTTTGAACTCAGAAGCGGAAGTCTGGCCCTAGCTAAACAGCTGGAGCTTCGGCCCAGCGACCCAGTAGCCATTCTCTCACTTGGCCCTGGACAGGCTAGTAACCGACTTGATTACACAGGAGGCCTGGCTGCTGGGCTGGCCAGACTGGCTGAGCAGGCGCTGCCCCCAGGCTGGGCCCCAAGTGGGCTGAAGGAGATGGAGGTGGTGGCGGTGGGGGTGGCCATGACTGGGGAGTCTTCAAGGGAGAGAAGCAAGGTCACACTGCTGCCTGCTGGCTGGAGCCCCACAGTCCAGGCAGAGAGGGCACCTCTGAGAACAGGACAGAAGGATGGGAGACGGGTTCAAAGAACAAGAGCAGCTGGGTGAAAGGTTGGGAGCTCAGTGAATGGGTTCAAATAGGGAAAAGGGGAGGAGACTTAAAAGAGAGGATGGGAGTGAGTTTTTTAAATTAGTGCATCCAAGCCCTGGCTGGTGGCACAGTGGATAAGGCACCAGCCTGTGAACCCAAAGGTCGCTGGTTCGATTCCCCAGCCAGGGCACATAACCAGGCTGCAAGCCAGGTCTCCAGCTAGGTCCTTAGCTGGAGGCAGGTGAAAGGCAACCATACATTGATGTTTCTCTCCCTCTCTGCCTCTCTCCCTTCCCCTCTCTCTGGAAATAATAAGTAAAATCTTAAATAAATAAAAAAAAGTTTAAATTCATGCATCCAATTCCAGCTTCTGTCTGATGTTTTCAAAAGCTCCATAATCATGTATGACCCTAGCTTTCCTCAACATCCCACCCAGGTGCCCAGCCCTTCCCAGGCCACTTTCTTGCTTCTCAAAGAGGTCCATCCAGGCCCCAGATATGAGACCTCCTTCCTACCCATCCCACCCCCTGCTCCCCCTACTTTACTTCAAGACAACCCTCTTCTCTGATGGTTGTGTCTTCAACTTTCCAGAAGCTATGGAGGAGAAGCCCTGAAGGCCAGGGGTTCCCTGAGGACCTTCCAATTTGATGGTATAGTCAGTTCTGCCCAGCGCACCCCTCCTCGGCTGGGGAAGCCTCCTTTCAACCACTCTCAGTCAGTTAGTTGGTCAGTACACATTCTCTGAGCACCTACCTGCTAGGGGCAGGCACTTGGCTAAGTGCCTTAGTATTAAAAGAAATAATTTTATCTTACTACAAAACCATTCAGGGCATTATCACTCTCATTGTAGAGGTGAGAAAACTAAGGCTTTATGACATTGCTGATGTGACACTCCAGGGAATGACAAGACCAGGATTCACATTCTGCTTTGCCTGACTCTGGGGCTTGTCCTCTACACCCACACTTCATTCATTGCTCTTCATTTTTTCCTTCTTTTATTCTTTCACAAAGAAGCTCAGCAGGGAATTGGGCTGGTGCTGGCCCTCCAGTGCCCCACTCACCACCTAAATAGATACCAGAGATGCCAGCTCTGTGTGAACTCTGGTGAGGAAACAATCAGCTCCACCCGAGGCCAGGGCCAGCTTCCTGGAAGAAGGGACAAGTGGAAAGGAAACCTAAAGTGTGAGTAAAAGCGTAGAAGCTTATGAAGAGAGTTCTCCCAAACTGGAGTGGCAAGGGACACAGATAGGGCTTCTGAGGGGTCTGGAGCTGGGCAGGTGATGGAGCTGTACTAGAAAGCAAGTTGGGCATTCCAGGAAAGGCCTTGAGCACCCAGTCCAGGAGCCTGGGGACACAGGAGAGCCACAGTTGAGCAGGGACAGGCCTGGCCAGCTGTGACCTGGGGCAGGCAGTACCTATGCCAGTGTGGCAGGTTGATTGTAGGGAAAGAGACAGAAGGGCTGCACTGTTTTTGGTTGGACAATGGAGCCTCAAAACAGAAGAGGTGGGACTTAATCGAGGGCACATCTTGACTCAGGACCATCCTAGACCCGCAGAGCAGCTCACTGGCCCAGGACCAAAACAGACCTGGTCTCTAGTAGGCAGAGCCAGGGCAGGGGGTAGGGTCATCTCAGCCAGTTTGCTCTTCACCCATGTGGCAAGAGCCCCAGAGAACCCTGGAACTCAGCACCCTTTCCCTCTAAGAAATCTGTGCCGGGCATACACCTGATGACACTGGTGTACAGAGAAGCTGCTTCTGCTTCCTGACACACGGAAAGGGAGAAACCAGCGGCTGATCAGGGGACTCCCAGGCAGGCAGCCAGTGAGTCAGTGGTGACAAGCAGGAACAAAACCCAGAAGTCTAGGGATCATCCATGCCTTCAGGTGACTCAGAGGTTATATTACCCCACCCTCCCAGTGCAGAGGGCCCTAGACTTGGCCTCAGGGCCTCCAACTTCTCTCCTACTCCATGCCTCCCAGCATGGATGGGTGGACACCACCCATGCACTCGTTCTTGACACTCACATCCTGACCCCTTGCCTTCTTGGGTCCCAGAAGTCCAGCTGCCAGATCTTTGCCTTACTGCCAGATGGAACCACCAACCCAGCCTGGCCAGCAGCCCTGCTTCCTTGCTGGCTCCAGGCTCCGGCTCAGACTAGCCCCAAGGAAGGGCCCACCCTGACCTGCCTCATCAGCCAGAAATCAGAAGGTGAGGCCAAGCCTGGATCAGCCACACTTGTGGTTAGGTTTGAAGTTTTAAATTTTTGTTCTTTTTATGTTCCTTTTATAGCAGTGCATAACCTGTGTGTTTCAACTTTTGACGTGTCTCTGAGTACTCACCCCCAGTGCTCAGTCACACCCTCGATCCCTCCCTCACTTCACACACTCCCTGTTTCTTTCCAGCTAGGGTGAGGAGGGTTGCTGAAGACGCCTAGGGGCTGGCCAGTCACCACTGGCTTGGTGTCCCTACCCCTCAGCATTGCTACATAGCTGTCCACCCCCACGGTTTACCCAGGCCAGGCCTCCCCAACTACAGGCCACAGGAAGCTCCCACCACACACCTGAGTGTGCAAGAAGGGTCCCATGTTTCTTTTTTTAATTACAGTTGGCATACACTGTTATATTAGTTTCAGGTGTACCACACAGTGATTGAACCATGATAAGTCTAATAACCATCTGTCACCATACAAAGTCATTATGATATTGTTGACATATTCCCTGTGCTGTATACTACATCCCCAGGACTTACTTTATAACTAGAAGATTTTTCCCCCTGTTATTTCATTTTACCTTTTTCATTACCCCCCATACTCCTTTTGGCAACCATCAGTTTATTCTCTGTGTCTATGGATCTCTTTCTGTTTTGTTTTGCCTATTTATTTGTTTTATTTTTTTTAGATTTCATATCTTCCTCTGACTTATTTCAGTTAGCTTAAAACCATCAGGGTCCACCTGTGTTGTTGCAGATGGAGATATTTCATTATTTTTTATGGCTAAGTAGTATTCCATTGTATATATACCACACATTTTTTATTTATTCATCCCTGGATAGCCACCTATGCTTCTTTCTTTATTTTTTAATCAACTCTTTTTCAGTTCTTTGCCATCACAGCAGGCTAACAGGGCTCTTAACCCCAGTCCTTCCCGAAGCCACTTCTCTGACTAGGAATATTCCAGGTCCTAGGACATCAGGAAATTCTCCTTGTTCAGCCACTGTCAAGCCCTGGATGTCATGGAAACCCCCAGACTCCAGTCTATGTGACCCCTTCAGGGCCTGGGGCTCAGTGGCCTCCCAGCAACACTGACAAATCAGAAATCATTGACCAGCAGCCATATAGCCACCAACTAAAAGGCCTCACCTTTGGTTCCTGTGAGTATCGCCACAGTGACCTTTCAACACACACTCACCTTCCCAACCACTCACCCACAGAAGTCTTCCTGACACTCCCTGAGTGAGCAAGATGAAGTCTTACCCCAGGCGTGGATGCTAAAGTCTGCCATAGTCCGGCCCAGCCTTCCTCTCCTCCGTCATATCCTGGCAGCCTGATGTCCTGGGTAGCCACCACACCCACTGGCCATTTATCCCTCACCAATCACAGAGTCCCTCTCAGGCCCTCTAGCCTTTGTGCATACTGAGGGCTTATCCTGAGGCTTATCCTGTGGCAACTCTTCATGTTGCCACATGGCAAACCTGTCCCATCCTTCAAACCCCAACTCCAAGGCTGTTCAGGGACTGCCTCGGGGCACCCCTGAATCTTTGATCACCCTAATTAGAGTACTTGCCACACTGTATGTGGATGTGGCTTCCACTTCCCCCATCCCAACCCCAGCTAGGCTGGGAGTTTCTTGAGGGCAGGGACAGCAACTTTTTCTTCTCCCACTTCTCCATGGACCACCTGCGCCAGAATGTGCATCAATGACAATCTATTGAATTATTATTATTACTGAACAAGAGTTTTTCTTAACCCTGGCTGGTAGCACAGTGGATAATGCGCTGGCCTCATGAACCCAAAGGTCCCTGGTTCGATTCCCAGCCGGGATACATAACCAGGTTGCCAGTCAGGTCCTTAGCTGGAGGCAGGTGAAAGGCAACACATACATTGATGATGTTTCTCTCCCTCTCTGTCTCTCTCTTTTCCCATCTCTCTAAAAAATAAAATCTTTTTAAAAATAGTAAAATAAAAAAATTTTAAATAAATTTAAGAGTTTTTCTTTAAAAAGCCAGATGATTTATTCAATCATTCACTGTTATAAATAAATGATTGAATACATACATACATACATACATACATACATACATAAAGGAGAAGAGATAAATCTCCCATGTAGAAAGTTCCAAAATATGTATGTAGACACTGAGCCTCACGGGGTGGGAGCATAACCCCTCCTTTTTAAATGTAGACTACACAGTGACTTCCTTGCAAAGAGGACAAAATGGAAAAGGGGGTGGGGGGGAAGAGTAACTATTCAGTACAGAAACCTTGTGAGGGACCCCCTACCTGCAGAGATCTCTTCGGGCCATGGATGAAATGAATGCTTCCCAGGCAACTTGTGCTAGAGGAGAGAAGGCTAGCAAATGTCTGATAGACAAAATGCCTTGATTGCCATCCTCCAAAGGTTTTTATTGATTACATAAGGTTGGAGATGCAAGTACACACCATAAATCATTACCACCAAAGAATATTCTATAGAAAGGGAGTTAAGTTTAGATAACAATAGAAGGAATGCAAAGATCCACTCTAGGCTATGGTCTGTTAGACAAGGTGACGCCAAGAACTCCAGGTGGCCCATAGAATTTTAGGGAGGGTGAGCTTACCTGTGGGTTAAGGTTTAACATCTGCTGCAGGCACAATACACAAATCAAGGAAGTTTAGGTCACAGGGCAGACTTCAAAGGATGTATGTGTGTCCTGGCTTGTGCAGGGCTCTATGCCCTGTTACCTTCCCAGAGGTACCCCAATGAAACCTGGCAAACACATTCTCTGTCCCCTCCCTACACACATACTTTTTCCCCTGAACCATTTGAGAGATCAAGGAGATCAAGGTCAATATCAATAGCCATCAGTCATGCTGATAGTGAATGCTTGATGTAATGTGAGGGAAAAAATGGCACTTTGATCTTCTTCCCCAAAACCCATAATCCTGATCTAATCATGAGAGAAACACCAGACAAATCCTAGTAGAGGAACATCCTATATCTGATCAGGTCATCAAACTGTCCAGGTCATCAAAAAGAAGGAAAGTCGTACCCTGGCTGGTGGCACAGTGGATAAGGCACTGGCCTGAGAAACCAAAGGTCGCTGGTTCGATTAACAGCCAGGGCACATAACCAGGTTGCAAGCCAGGTCTCCAGCCAGGACTGTGTCTGGAGGCAGGTAACAGGCAACCATACATTGATGTCTTTCACTCTCTCTGCCTCTCTCCCTTCCCCTCTCTGTAAAAATAATAAATTTTTAAAAATAAAATAAAATAAAAAAGAAAGAAAGTTGGAGATTCTGTGGCAGCCAAGAGGAGCCTAAAGACACCTGACAATTAAATGTAACATGGTATCCTTGTGGGGCCCAGGGACAGAAAAAGGTTATTAGGTAAAAAAGAAATCAATATAAAGTATAGATTTTAGTTAGTAATTGTGTATCAATATTGGCTCATTAACAGAAGTAAATGTGCTATACTAATATAAAATACTAATAATAGGAAAACTGGGTGTTACATGAGAACTCAGTACTTCACAATTTTTCTATAAATTAAGTCTGTGCTAAAAAATAAAGTCTGTTTTTTTAAAGCAGGAAAGAAGAAAGAAAGCTAGCTGAGGCTCCAGGGAGCCTTCCTGGGTCACACTTGAGCACTGATGGGCATTGAACTTGTAGCAGGCAGCGCTCAGTACTCAGCCCTGCTCCTGTTACAGAACCCCTGACGAGGAGTGTGTCTTGTTCTTAGGAGATACATGCTGAAGTATTGAGCAGTTGGCTGTCATGGTGGATTCACAGAACTCTTAAATGGTTCAGGAATAAAGGTGGGTGTGCAGGGAGGGGACAGAGAATGTGCAAATGTGGCAACGTGTTAACAATTGGTGAAACTGGGCGAAGAATATATGAATGCTCATTGCACTATTCTTGTAACATTTTTGTAGGTTTTAAAACTTTCAAAATAAAAAGTTGAGAAAAAAGTTAAGAAGGCACCAGTGAGGCAAGCATGTAGGGGAAGCTGTATGTGCAAAACAGGTGAGGCGTGGCAGAGATGGTGTGGGACCAGGGGCCTGGAAGGTAGAAGGAGAGGAGAGAGGGGAATGGGGGCAAGGTGAGAGGTGACAGGGGAGGGGAGGACTGAATCTTCAGGGCCTGGCAGACTAGGGTGAGATGCTGAGGTATAGCTGAGCTTCGTGGGGAGAGCAGCAGCCTATGGGCAATTTGTGGGGCAGGGTAGGAGCTCCTAAGGCCTGGCTTCCTCATCCAGCCCTTTGCACCACCCCGCAAGTCAACCCATCCACACCAGGGTTCCAAAATCAACCAAAGGCTGGACACATGGATACTGCCTATCCCCTTCCCACAAACATACATACAAGGGCTCTCCTGGCTCCTGTGTCTCCAATCTTATGATCCCTGATGTCCTAATCTCTCCCCAGTGTCTGCCCCCACACCGTGTACCTTGGGCTTCCCTGCTGGTGGGAAATCAGCTGCCCGTCCCCTCTCTACTTAGCCAGGCCTCCCTTTGGGATGAGTCTGGTACAAAATGTCCTCTGGGCTCTGTCCCTTCTCTGTACTCTGACCAGACCTGGGAGCTCAGGACTTGTTATCTTGGAGTACAAAGCCACTAACAATAACAATAACTACCTGAATATTCATAGCAGCACTAGTGGAATAGCCAAAATGTGGAAGCAACCCAAGTGGCCATCAGTGAATGAGTGGATCCACAAAGTATGCTATAGCCACACAGAGGAATGGTGTTTCAGCCATAAAAGAGAGGGAAGTGTCCCTGGCTGGTGATACAGTGGATAAGGCACCAGCCTGTGAACCTAAAAGTCTCTGGTTCGATTCCCAGCCAGGGCACATAACCAGGTTGTAAGCCAGGTCTCCAGCCAGGTCCATAGCTGGAGGCAGGTGAAAGACAACCATACATTGAAGTCTCTCTCCCCCTCTGCTTCTCTCCCTTCCCCTTTCTCTAAAAAATAAATAAATAAAAATCTTTAAAAAAAAAAAAAAAAAAAAAGGAAAGCACTGATACATGCTGCAAATGGATAAATCTTGAAAACATGCTAAGTGAATGAAGCTGAACACAAAGGTCACAGAATGTATGGTTCTGTTTCCATGAAATGTCTTGAACAGGCAAATCCATAGAGAGAGAAAGATTAGTGACTTAGGGCTGGAGGGGAACATGAAAATGTTCTATAGCTGATTGTGGCGATGTTGTGAGTATACGAAAAACCACTGAATTACACATTTTAAATAGGAGACTTGTACAGCATGGGCATTATAGCTCAATAAAGCTGCTTTCAAATAATATTAGCACTTCAATGCCTACTGGGTGCCAGACCACATGACTTCTGCTAACTCTCAGAATCGTTGATAACATCAGCCCATCCTACCAATGAAGAAACTGAAGCTTGGGGCAGGTAAGGGCTTCCCCAGGGTTATACAGTTTGTGGAGGCAGGATCTGAGCCAGAACTGTCCAAAACAAAAGCCTGTAAGCCATAGTAAGCATCAGGTCTACTCAAGTCTGTTTCCAAGGCCATAGGGAGCCCCTAGCTGAATGGAGCTGGGGAGAAACTCAGATCGCCATAAGTCCTGTGGAACTAGTAAGACCTGCTTGAAATGGTGCGGTGATAGGGTAAGGAATGTCGGAATATAGCAGGCTAGTGAAAATTCAGGGTTCCCCCACTCCCAGCCCCAACCATAACCCCCTGTCCTGAATGAGCCAGGACACCTAGCAAGGACACAGAGCCTCCAGCAGGCCGTTGCGTGGCAACCCAGGCGGCAAATGCTGGGTGTCCTAGCCAAGGCTGCGACAGCCTGGCCGTGGCTTCTCAGGAGTCGCCCTCCCGTGCTTGCTGCTGGGAACCGCAGCCCCCGAGGTGTGCCCCGCCCATTCACCCGAATTTTGAAAATCGCTTAGTTTGTGGCAGGTGGAGAAGCAAAAAGGGAGTCCGAACAGGTAGAAATGCGATGGGGCCGCCAAAGGTACCCCCGACTGGAGCTCACAAGGAAGTGAGGGGGTTCAGTGCAAATGGTGATCCACAGGCAAGGTTTACAGATTTTCCATCAGGATGAAAAATAAAAGCTGACCAATACCACGTGAGTGGCAGAGGTCCATCCTCCCCAGCTGGGGTCCGGCTGGGCAGGCCTGCGGTGTGGGCTCCCTTGGGGGCCTGCAGAGGGCACCGCAAGGGCGGCTGAGGCAAAGGCGGAAGAAGTGGGCATCCCAGGCAGGACTGGGGTGTACAGGAAGAGAGTGGGGCACACTGGACCCATGGCCCTAGGAGCAGGGGGAGCGGAGCGCTCTCTGGTGGAGACCAGGGCCACTGCTGCGCTCTGTCTAGTCTCCTGGACGCAGTCTTGCGTCTTTTTAGAGGGTTAGGCTACATGGGCTGAGAGCCTGGAAATGAGGGACAGGACCTCTGGGCCCTCTACGAAGGGGAGTAGGAAGGAAAGCAGGTAAAGGAGCAAATGTGCACATGCTTGCGTGAGGAAAAGGAAGGGAAGAGAGGAGAGGCAGGAGCTGTTCAGGAGCCCCTGGCATAGTGGCAATTCCAGAGTTTCAGCTTTCTACTCTTCCCGCTCCCCAGTACCCTCCTCAATCACAGCCACGCCCATGTAGGCCGGGGAAGATGGTGAAACCCTGGCCCCCAAGTTCACCATGGCATGGAGAGCCGACCTGATCAAAGACAAGCTGGCCATCTCCCAGACCCCACCCTGAGCCCTTGCCTCTCTCACCACCAGAACCCTCACCAAGCTTCTGCTTCCGCTGCCATCCACACCCTCCCATGGCCCCTGGGTGGTGGTATATGGGGCAAGCTTCATGAAGCCACAAAGCTCAGAGAATGGAAAGAGACTCAAAGAGTCAAAGAGGGTCAGGGAAGGGAGGGACTTCAACTAGGGGAGTGAGGACTCAAGGAGAAAAGGGGAGTCTGGGAGGTAAGTGACTCTTAAGAGAGGGAGGTGCTCAGTGTGGGCAGAGGGTCTCAGGACCCTTGGGTGGGCAAAGTCCTGGGGGGGGTGGTCGTGATTTCAGACCACCAAACTTCAGCAGGGACTTGGTTCTATCTGAGCAGCCCCTAGGCTCAGTTTCAGCAGACCTGCCTGAAAATGGAAAAGGCTAGGGCAGGGCCTCTTTATGGCTCTTGGTGAAACCTGGCCCCAGGGACTGGGAAGAAGTTTCTCCAAGGCTGGTTAAGAGGGAAGAGTGACTCATTCCTCTCTTCCAGTCTCCATGACACCTCAGAGCCTGGGAATTACCCAAAAGCAGCCAACCAGGTCAGTGCCAGAGACAACAGCTCCACCCCGCCTTGGCCAATCTTGCCCCAGAATCCCATCGTCCCCGCAGGGAGGTCAGACTGCCTGGAACTATGGACACCTGGTTGAGAAACACACACCTTCTCACATAAGCACAAACCCACACAAACACACCCGCTCACTAAATGCAAACACAGCCACCCTCACCCAGACATAAAAACCCACTACACACAGACATTTGAAAGTACCCACACACCGTTCCCCCATTTTAGATCGGGGAAGACAGTCCACCAAGAAGCCCACCACAAAACCTACCACCCAGGGAACGTAAAGACCTGCTCACAAGCACAGCAAGACTTGGGTGTGGGCCCACCCACACTCTTGCTGGCTCCAGAACCAGTTTCATTTCTGTTACCCAGTTTAGGAGGCTTCTTAGGAAAAGAGAAAAAAGGTGACAAGCAGCAGAGAGGGGTGGGGGGGTTGCAAAACTGGGGAGGGGCATACCCCAGTGGCCTCACTATTGAGGGAGGAAAGCGCAAACTGGGCTTTAACCTAGGGCCAGGCACTTTATCACCACAAGAACCTGAGGTGCCCTCCTGCCTTCACCTCCTCCCACCCCCAGTATTTTCCCTACTGTAGGCTAGGTCTCAGAAAACACACATAAAGCTTGATGTCCCAGACAGGTGTCTATGTAACAAGCTGGCTGCAAAATCACCTCTTCAAGCAGCTCCTGGACTCCACAACTCTGTCAGTGCAACACAGCACCAGCACACAGGGCCAAAGCTCCCCGTACATGGCATCTGCTGTCTAGTTTGGCAGCTTCTGATCTTTGTAATCCCTCCACACTTTTCCGTTCCACATTGAGGCTTCCCAGGGCAGGATCTGAGTCCCCTCAGAGAGGTTTCCCCAAAGGCAAGGCCATGTCTCTCCAATCAGAACAAGGCGTCCATGTTGAAGAGAGAAGTTGTGCTAGATAAGATTTTTATTGAATGCAATAAAAACTGACAATGTTTAACTTAAGTAAAATAGGTGAATGAATGAATGAATGAATAAATCAATAAATAAATGGAAGGGAAGTTGGGAGGCAATAGAATGCATACTGAGGTTTCTCATAGAGGAAAATAAGAGTCACTAAATTCCAGAAAGGCACAAATGGAGACAGTTTGGAGAGCTGCATAGTATATTTACATAGACATTAATTAAGTGTTTTTAAATTGTAATATATATACTAGAAATAAACTAAACATCTAAATTTTAAAACTATAAAACTTTTAGAAGAAAGCAGAGGAGAATATTTCTGTTTTGGGGGGCTAGGAAAGCATTTCTTAAATAAGAGAGAAATGATTCATGAAAAAGAGAAAAATAAATTTGGATACATTAAAAACTGGCTTGATAAAAGACAAAAAAAGTTTTAAAATAACTTATGTGCAACTTATATAGCCAACAGGTGATTAATAATCAGAATACATAAACAACTTTACAAATCTGTAAGAAAGAGACAACCAATAAAAAGATAGATCAAGGCTACGAATTGGCTCCTATAGAAGAAGAAACTGAAATGAGCAATAAATACATGAAAGGTGTTCAACCTTACCAGCAATCAGAGAAATGTAAATTACAATGAATTACCATACTATATTCACTGAAGAACAGAAGTAAAAAGTTTAACACTATGAACTGTTGGCAGAAATGTGTAGCAACAGAAACTTTGACATGTTGGAGGGGGTGTCAGTTGATACAATTATTTTGAGAATATTTTGGCAATATCTGGTAAAATGGATGATGTGTATACCCTATAACCCAGCATTCCCACTTCTAGAAAAAAAATCTCAGATACGTGTACCTGAAGGACAAGGAAGTCATATATTATTGGTAATAGTAAAACCATTGGAAATAATTTGAATGCTTATCAAGAGAAGGATGAATAAGAATTGTGGCATATTCACACAATGGAACATTATATAGCAATAAAGAAAGAATAAACTACTTGGAGCAGTGAACACATAACACAATATACAGATGATGTACTATAAAACTATACACCTGAAGCCTATATAATTTTATTAACCAATGTCACCCCAATAAATTCAATTATAAAAAAATAAATTATGTGTATACTTTATTTTGTGTGTGTATATATATATATATATATATATAAAAGATTTTATTTTTAATTTATTTAGTTTTAGAGAGAGGGGAAGGGAGAGAGAAAGAGAGGGAGAGAAACATGAATGTGTGGTTGCCTCTTGGAACACCCCTACCAACTGGGGTCCTGGCCTGCAATTCAGGCATATGTCCTGACTGGGAACTGAACCAGCGACTCTATGGTTTGCAGTCTGGTGTTCAATCCACTGAACCACACCAGCCAGGGCAAATAAAGTATATTTTTTAAAAAGAATAAATAAACGATAGATGCAACATCATGAACAGACCTCACACAATATATTGTGTTTAAGAAGCCACATGACAAGAAACAAAAAAAACAAAAACAAAAAAACCCAACCAAACAATAAAAACAGCCAGTTGAAGATGAATACATGTTGTGATTCCGTTTATATGAAGTTAGAAATTGGCCATGTCTCAGGGAGGGATGGGGAAACAACACCAGATAACCTTCTGGGGTTATAGAAATTATCTATATCTTGATTTTGGTGGTAGTCACATGGTGTGTGTAAATGTAAAATTTTTATAAGACTGTACCTTTAAATTTTGTGTATTTTAAGGCCACACTGAATGTATTTTATGCCTCAAAAAAAGAGATTTTATAGCAAGAGACAACATAAAAATGGTAAAACATAAGCCATAGTCTTGGAAAAGATAATTACAACCCACATAACCAACAAATGATTGATACTCAGAACATATAAAGAAATTCCTTAAATCAACAACAAAAGGACAAACATACCAATAGCAAACTATGCAAATGCCATCAAGAAGCTCATGAAGAGAACATTGAAATAAGCAATAACAAATGAAAAATGTTTAATGTCATTACTAATCAGAGAAATGAAAATTAAAGCAATAGCAAGATGCCCCCTGACACGCACAGAATGATGAAAACAAAAGTCTGGTGCTACCAAGCGTTAGCAGAGATATATAGCAATATATATATAATAGGAGGGGATGTCAATTAGTACCACAATTTTAGAGAATATTTGGCAATACCTGGTAAAGTGTGCATACCCTATGATCCAGCAGTTCCACTTCTAGAGAAATCCTCATGCATAGCATATGCACCAGGAGGCATTTATAAGAACGTGTGTCACATCTCATCTCTAATAGCAAAATCATTATAAACAATCCAAATGGTCAACAAGAGGGTGAATATAAGCCACAGCCTACTCACAAGGGTATACTACGCAACAGGTACAATAAATGAACTAGAACGTCTTGTATAAGCATAGATAAATGTTGAAAACATAAAGTCAATAAAAAAGCAAATTGCTGAATATGTACAACATTAGACCATCTGTATAAAACTGTTTGATGTGCAAGTTCTATATATTGTGAATGGATGTATAACTAAGTAGCAAAACTGTAAAAACCAGAACGGGGAGATGACACATCAACTTCAGGACAGTGTTACCTGGAGGAAAACAAGGGAAAGAGAAGAGCTACAAAAAGCCTTCTGCAGAATGTTGACTTGTTCAACCTGAGTGGCGGGGTCCCATGGGTGTTTCCATTGTTCTTTGTACTTCTTAGGTGTTTGAACTATCTCATAATATAAAACACATGTTCAAAGGGAACAGGGCAATTTTATAATCTAGCAGGAGGAAGGTGGGCAGCTATGTTGGTTTCTACGCTGACCCCAACTTACGCCTTCCCTCCTTTACTCCACACTGCATATTGGTAGCTCCTCAGCTGGGCCAGCATTCTTCTCCCACTCCCACACAGATGCCTTTGCTTTCATTTCTTGACCTCCCAGCCCTTGGTAGTCCTGCCGCTGGTGGGGGGGAATGTTGTGGAGGGAGGGGGTGTCTTCTGTGAATGTTTACCAGTTCCTGGATCCACAGATAACACTGAGATACCAGAGACCTAAAGCAGCCCAGTCACATTCACAAAGCATGATTCAAAAATACCTAGGAACCCCCGACTCCACCCTTGTCTTTTGAAGAATGTCAAAGGTATCAAAATATGTGGTTCTACTGCAACACAAATGAGAACTCCCTTTCCTCTCCTGTCTTCTTACTTCACACCCAAACAACTGATGCTAAGCAGATCTGGAAGCTGCCCCCAAAGCCTCTCTTCTATCCTGTTTAAAGAGCTCAGTTTATTTCCTGCCCATCTCAACACTTCACTGTGTATATTTGCATAGTCCTTCCCTCAGCAAGCAATTCTTCCTCCTTCTGATAAGTGAGATGGGGTAGGAGGGAAATCTGGGATAATTATTGAACCCTCTTTAGCAGACCAGGGGAGCACCTGCAAGACAGCAGCCCAAACTCCCACAGCTGTCTCCCAGGTGGAGTCAGGGCTGTCTTTAAAAGGCCATTTCATCATCCTGCAAGGCCAGATGGTGGGGTTCATGGTAAGAACAAGACATCGCCACATACTTCTCTTACTGTAAGGCAGCTTCTAGATCAGAACCAGTATTGCAACATCCACCAGAACAGCATATAAAGCAGTAGCAAGTTCAGGAATGGTAGTACTAGCAGAAGCTGGATACGCAACTAAACTAAATTCAAATCCCAAATAAACATCTTTGGAGGTATGACCAGATAACTACAACAGAATGTCTAGATTGGGTTACCCCAGCCTGGCTGGTCCCTAAGAAAGAGAGGCGCCATGCTGGATTCAGGATGGGTGCTATTTTGCAGCCAGTGGGCAGTCGGGTCAGCCTTGGTGACAGAAAACCTTGCATGGCCTCTTTTCCTGCCACAATGGTCATAAGCCCATTGAGCCGGCACCAGGCTGGCTGGGGCGAAAAGCACCCACAAGAGTGTTTTTAGGCCACCAAGCTACTTGAGCCCCTCCAGCAGCAAGATGCTCCTTTGAGGTGGAGCTCAGAGTCAGGACACGCAGTGCCGCAGGGACTGCCCCAACAGGGGAACGTGGCCTCTGTCAGTGATAAGGCGGGAGGCACTAAGGGTTGAATAACCTCTGATAGAGCCCTATCTTAAATCAACTTCTTTCTCCTTGGGCCTCAAAAGCTGCTTTGTTTAACTTCGTGCTATTTGGATGAAGATATGATAAGGTCTCCAAAGTTTAAATAAACTTAGAAGTCAACAGAGTCTACTACTCTCCATTCTCCAGAAAGGAGGCTTAGTGAAGCAGCGACACAGACCCCAGAGGGGCAGGGACAGAGGTCTCACATTCCTCTCTCTCCAGCAGTCCCCCAGCAGTCCCCCAGCCCCAGCCAAACCCTGCTGAGGTTCCCTGGAGTTTCTTTCTTTTCCTGTCGCTCATGTTGTTTGCTAGTAGTGAACCCAGGGCCGAAACCTTGAACCACCGAGGCTAAGCCAGGGGTCTCAAACACAAGTGTTTACAGGGGCCAAATGGAAAACAAAAATGCATACAAGGAGCCAAGTGAAAGGCAATCAGTGGGGAATTTTCACTCACTCCTAAGAAAATGGAGTAGACATATGCTTCCCTATTCATTCTGTCAACAAACAAAAACCCTGGACTTCTTAGATTAAACAAACAAGAGAAGATTGAAAGTGAAGGGAAGGCAGGCCAGCTAGGGACCCCTCAACCCAAGGATGTGTGACACCCTCATTGTTGTCACCATCCTGCTGGCCACCTTCAGGCTCCTCGTGGCACATGGTGAGTTCCTTGGGTTTTCTTTTTACCTGCATATAAGGTCTATCCCAAAAGCATTGAGCCAGTGTCAACATAATTAAAAGTTTGCATGGCTGACACTTTCAGGATGGACCTCCTACAGCCCAAACATGGGGTGGAATAAGTGGGCAATTAACACAAACTAAAAAAGCCTCAATGAAAGCTTGCTCATCTAGTAAAAGAACCAAAAAATAGGGCTGCCTAGGAAGACAGAAACATTTTAGACAATAACCACTCTACTTTATCTAAATATCAGAGAAAAAGCTTGAGCACCCCCCACTCCCCACCCCGCCCTACTACAAAGACCAGGTTGGGAGCCTAGGCTTCTACCCTCAAAGGGCCATAACAAAGCACACCAACATCTCCAGCAAGGTGGCGTCACAGCTCACCCCCACAATGTCAGGGGAGACCACATGGGAAGTCTAGCCTACACCCACCAAGTAGTGAAAAGGCACCGCATCCATTCTTGGGCAGGTTGGTGTTGGAGGGAGGCCACCCCAGCCGTGCAGTCAATGGAAACCATCTGGAGGGCTGGAACTCCCACCTCTGTTTAGCAACAACAAAGAACCACCTTCATCCCTTGGCCCAGTGATCAATTGAGACTGGACAGGGAACCCGGACCTCTACTTCTACCTGGCAATGTAAGGAAGCCCCTTGCCCTTCTCCTGTGGTGTCAAAATTAAACAGAAAGTTTAAATAAGATCCAGACTCTTGGAACATAGTGCAAAAATGCCCAGGATTGGGTTGAAAATTACCCCATCATACTAAGAACCAGGAAGATCTCAAACTGAATGAAAATAGATGGCAACACCGAGATGACAGACATCATAATTGTCAGACAAAGATCATTTTAAACTAACCATGATAAAAGTTATTTCAGGAGTAATTATGAATACACTTGAAACAAATAAAAAATAAGAAAAGTTCAGCCCTCAGTCTCTAGGTGCCAGCCTGCGAACCCAAAGGTCACTGGTTCGATTCCCAGCCAGGGACTATAACCAGGTTGCAAGCCAGGTCTCCAGTCAGGTCTGTAGCTGGGGGCAGGTGAAAGGCAACCAGACATTGATGTTTTTCTCCCTCGCTGCCTCTCTCCCTTCCCCTCTCTCTGAAAATAATAAATAAAATCTTTCTTTAAAAAAGAAAGAATTAAAAAGAAAAGTTCAGCAAAAAACAAACAAAAAACCCTAAAGGATTAAAAAAAACACAGTGGAAAGTTTAGAAATGAAAAAATATAATTACTAAAATTAAAAAAAAAAACAACAACCCTCAGCAGATGTACTCAGGAGCAGAAGGGAGGACACAGAGGAACGAATGAGTAAGCTAGAAGATAGAACAATAGAAATTACCCAATTTCGACAACAGGAAGAAAATAGGCTAGAAAAAAATGAACAGAGCCTCAGGTAACTGTGGGACTACAACAAATATCTAACATTTGTGTCATCAGAGTCCCAGAAGGAGAGGATGAAGAGGGCAGAGTGAGAAAAGTGCTTGAAGAAATAATAGCTGAAAGCTCCCCAAATTTGTCAAGAGACATAAACATACAGATTCAAGAAACTAAGCAAATCTCAAACTGATTAAACCCAAAGAAATGCACACACAAATATCATGACCAGACTTCTGAAAAGAAAAGACTGAGGGGTAAAAATTTTAAAAGCTGCCAGAGATAAATAACATCTTACCTATAGAAGAAAGCAATTAGAATGACAGCAAATTTATCATCAGATACCATGAAGGCCAGGAGGGAGTGGCACAATATCTTTCAAGTACTGAAAGAAAAGAACCTAAAATCATATTCAGTGAAAATATTCTCCAGGAATAAAGAAAATATCACAACATTTACAGAAAAATGAAAGTTAAGAGAATTTTTCACACATTCTCTTAGACCTACCTCAAAAGAATTACTATAACTGCTTCTGTAGAAAACCCCAAGAAGTCTACCAAAGAATTTTCAAAATAATTGAATTCAGCAAAGTCACAGGTTACAAGATAAACATATAAAATAAAAAATAAAAATAAAGTTTTTGATCTGTAGAAGACCTTCTCGGAGGATAAAAGGACAAGCTATAGCATAAAGTGTTGCTAGCCACACTTTCAACAAAGTCGTCTTTTACATTTTATATATTTATTTATGTATTTACTTACTTATTTACTTATAGAGAGAGGATAAGGGAGGAAGAAACAGTTCGTTGTGTAAGAGACACATCACATTCCCCCAGTAGGGGGGACCTGGCCCAAAAGCCAGGCGTGTGCCCTGGCTGGGAATCAAACAGACGACCTGTAGGTTTGCAGGTGGGCTGTCAACCCACTAAGCCACATGAACCAGGGCTCAACAAAGAATTGCTATCTAAAATATATAAAGAAATCTCAAAAGTCAACAATTAAAAAAAGCAAGTGATCCAAAGGCAGGAGGAGACGTTTCAATGAGGAAGATTATAAGCATAGACAAGGATGTTTAACATCATTAGTCACTAAGGAATTGCAAGTTAAAACCACAATGAGATGCCACTATACACCCAGCAGAGTGACAATACCAAATACTGGTGAGGATGCAGAGAACAGGATTGCTCACACATTACTGGTGGGTATGTAAAATGGAAAGACCTGGCTGGAAGCAACTCTGGAGAACAGCATTGTAGTTTCTTAATAAGCTAAACATGAAAGAACCGGAATTTGCACTCCTAGGCATTAGTCCCTTGGAAATAAATACATGTTCTCACAAACACCTGATGGCTACTTCTTAGATGTCAAACACTAGTTAAGAGAAAGGAAACAGGCTAATCTCCTAGAGGTAGGTACTCTTCTCTCAATTTCTCTTTTGCTTGGAATAATATACGCACACGCGCACACACACACACACACACACACACCCCATTTTACCCAAACACACCTTGTCCCCACACCAGCTAAATCCTTCTCCACCAAATCCTGCCCAGTCTCCTGTGGGAAGCTCTCCAGGACCAACACAGCCAAAGAATTCCCCTTCCTATAGTCACTCCACACTTACTGCAGGGGTCCTTTCCTGGAGCATCTGACCCACCATGGGTCATGCTGCTGTTTCTGAGCAAGAAGCTCAGGAATGTGTGTGCCTGTGTGTGTATGTGTGTGTGCTGGAGCCCAGAGCCTCAGCCTCCTCCCACACCCCCACAGCACTCTCCATTCCCACCCTCTGGGACGCAAGCACACACGTGCCATGCACTGCAGGTTCCAACCACCATAGCGGTTTTTATTTTAAAAGCTTTATTGAGATATAACTTACATATCATATGACTCACCAGTTTAAATTGTACTGTTGAATGGGTTTTTTAGTACAATTAGTTATGCAACCATCAGCATAGTCAATTGTAGGACATTTTCATCACCTCAAAAAGAAACCCATTAGCAGTCAATCCTCATTTCATCTGAACACCCACACCCCACCCAGCCCCTGGGAAACATCGATCTTGATAGATTTTCCTACTGTCTTACACCATCTTTATAGATTTCCTTCCTCTGAACAGTTTCTATAAATGAAATCATACAATATGTCATCCTTTACAACAGTTATCTTTCACCATAATATTTTCAAGGTTCATCCATGTTGCTATATGTATCAGAACTTTATTCCTTTCTATGGCTAAATAATGTTCCATTGTAGAGATATGCATGTCACTTTGTTTATCCATCCAACAACTGATATTTAAGATGTTTCCACTTTTTGACTATTATGAATAATGCTTTTATGAACATTTTTGTAGAAATATCCTGTGTGAACGTGTTTTCATTTCTCTTGGGTAAGTAGTAGAATTGCTGGGTCATATGGTAACTCTAACCTTTTGATGAACAGGCTGTTTTCCAAAGCAACTGTCAACCATTCCCACCACCATTAGAGGAGGGTTCCAGTTTCTCCACATTCTCTTTTTGAGTTTCATTTCCTGACTGAGAAGTGGTTTGTCAGTGTGGTTTTGCCTTGCATTTCTCTAATGGCTAATGATGTTGAATATTTTTTCATATGCTTTTTGGTTATTTGCATATCTTATTTGTCTATTCTCAATATCTATTTAGATGCTCTGTCAATTTTTAAAAATGAGTTATTTATCTTTTTGTTATTGGGGTTGTAAGAACCAAGGTAGGTCATAAATAAAAAGCTAATTAGAGCTGTTTTGCCCAGAGCTAAAGCCTTATTCGCAGAGACTCTGAAGTTTGGCCCTAGGTCATGAAGCTTTCTTTTCTCC
Organism: Noctilio leporinus; assembly: GCA_004026585.1. Lineage (NCBI taxonomy): Eukaryota > Metazoa > Chordata > Mammalia > Chiroptera > Noctilionidae > Noctilio > Noctilio leporinus. The sequence goes on along the minus strand of PVIW01001584.1, from coordinate 29,729 downwards.
TCTTCTCACAGCCCTTCCCAGCAGGTCTACCTCACTCAGGCCCACCCCCCTGACCTGAGCAAATCAGAACATACCCAGCTGTATAGATGAGAAGAATGAGGCTCAAGGTGGAAAAGAACTTGCTCAAGGTCACATGGCTCGTGACAGTAGAGGCCAGCTCAAATTCAGGTCTGCCCAACTGAACCTCACACTTTCTCCACACAACTTACTTGCACTTCTGTATGTCCTGACCCGGCTGTTTTCTGGTTTACAATACACTTAGACCACTTCCATTCTCATCACAATCCTGTGAGGTGAGTCATGTAGACATCATTTCCCTCATTTTATAGAGGAAACTGAGCTGGAGAGGTCACATGATTTACTCTAGCCTCACAGCTAGCAAGAGAGAGAGCTCACAGCACCCCACCCAGAGACAACAAGCAGGGAACCCACTCCCTGGCCAACGGACCTGACCTCAATCCTCCATGAAGCCTAGCTACACTGCCTGGGGCTTCCGCCTTAGTTTTGGGCCAAAGCCACCCCCATTAACCAGGAAACTAGAAGCCAGCAGTCCACTGAAATGGACCTAGTCTCCACAAACTTCCTCCAGGGCAACCCCCACCCAGCACCTGCTAGGCCCTCTGGTCTGGCACTCCCAGCCCTGCCCAGCCCAGCCTCAATAGGCCCCACCCAAGACCTTTGCCCCTGAAAGAAGTAGGACCCTGGTTTCCTGGGCTTCTGGCCCTGTTTACCTTACTCTTCTATCACCCCAGGGCTTGAGCACTTATGGAAAAAGGACATTGGCTACATCCCTGATATTTGAGATATGTGAAGAAAACCAGAAAAACCTCTAGGTCTGGCTAAGTGAGGTTTCTTTCTTCTCTAGTTTGGAAGTGCACTGGATTCCTACTAGATTACAAAGCCTTCTGATTGTGGTAACACAGTAGTGTCCCATTATCAGTCATTATGCCAGTAAGAGGGCCCAGGAAGGCAAGGTTGCAAGAACATAAGAACATAAGAAAGTGATGCCCTTCTTTCATTCAAGTCATGAAACCAGCTTTCTCTTGAGTGCCCAGCACTGCTCTAGGCACTGTTAGGAGACATTCTGTTTGGAGACAGGCTGTCCCAGTGGTGCTGAGATACTGGAACAGAGAGAGAATAAAAAATAAATAAGAGAACTATAGAGTATGGTAGGTGGTGTTAAATGCTAAGGAGAACATAAAGTATGAAAAGAGAACAGAACACCCAGGGGGTGAGTAGTAGTCATTTTGAATAATGTGGACAGGGAAGGAAGGCTTTGCTGCAAGCAAAAAGTTGAAATGTAGAAGGAGTGAGCCTTGTGGATATCTGCAAGTGTCCCGTTGTCACAAGCACAGGGGGCCTGAAGTGGAAGCCTGTGGCATCCTGGAGAAATAGCCCGGAGATTCAAGAGCTGGAATGAGGGGAAGAGACGGTATTGGGGGTGAAGTGGGGGTGGGGGCGGTGAGAGAGAGACAGACCAGACAGAACCTCCAAGGTCAGCTCTGAACGGCCCTAAGAAGGGTGAGGGACAGCCCAGGTATAGGTAGGAGCAAGGGCATTGCGGTTAATGTCTCTGACGTCCCACTTTTCCCCAGATCAAATCTCTTTCACCACCATTTCATTAAGATGGATCCCAGCAAGGACTCGGAGCCCAGAGGGAGGGACAGCAGGGCCCTGTGAGGGGAGGGGACTGAATGAGGAGGAGGGGACAGACTTCTGGGAGGGGAGCGCAGCTCAGCTAAAAGGATTCAGAGTTATTATTGCAAGGGATAAGATCTGAGAAAGCTCTAGCGGGGCTGGAGGGGAAATTTAGCCCAGCACTGGCTCAGAAGAGTCTTCTGGGTGCCTTGGCAGGCTGTCCCTGGCCACAGAGTACACGCTTCCAGGACTGGTAACCCCACAGGCCTGAATCGGGCGGGGATCCCGCCTGGCGAGGGCGCAACAGGTGCTCAGCTCGCTCTAGGGAACAGCCCGGGTTAGGTCCACGCTGCCCTTTCCAGTCCTCGGTGGCAGCGCCCCCTTCACTATGCTGTCCGTGCCAAAGGCATCGAAAACGCAGGGAGAGCTCGGGCCAGATTGCGATTTGCAACCCATCCCCCACCGGCCCCGGGGTATTAGTTTCCGAGCAGCCGCGATTCCAGGAGAGAAAGGCACGGGCTCCAGCCTGGGCCCCGCCCCCTCCCAGCACACTGCCTCCAACCTTCTAGCTTTGTACCTCTTAGTTCAGTCCTTCCTGCATCCGCACTTTGTAAAGGTGGGAAGAGGGGGCCACGTCACTGTCCCCAGGTCTGGGAGAACGCGGCTCCGCCCCTCCTGCCCCTTCCGCCCCCACCTGGGCGCCAGGCAAGGATCTAAAACCAATCGGCTCCAAGTCAGGGCCAGCTCAGTCGCAGCCGCTCCCGCCCACAAAGCCACAGGCAGGTGCAGACGCAGCGGCAGCCGCAGCTGCAAACCGACCGAGCCGAGCGGTTAGTGAGAGCGCGTTCGTCAGCCCGTCGGGGCGTCAGTCATTCGGCCCCAGCAATTCCTGCCCAGACCCCTCGTGGTCCCCGCATCCGGAGCCGCCCGGCAGAGCCGGTTTTGGAGCGGCAGTCATGTCCATGGGCCTGGAGATCGCGGGCACCTCTCTGGCCGTGCTGGGCTGGCTGGGCACCATCGTGTGCTGCGCGCTGCCCATGTGGCGAGTGACGGCGTTCATCGGCAGCAGCATCATCACAGCACAGATCACCTGGGAGGGCCTGTGGATGAACTGCGTGGTGCAGAGCACCGGCCAGATGCAGTGCAAGGTGTACGACTCGCTGCTGGCGCTGCCGCAGGACCTGCAGGCGGCCCGTGCCCTCATCGTAGTCGCCATCCTGCTGGCGGCCTTTGGGCTCCTCGTGGCGCTCGTGGGCGCCCAGTGCACCAACTGCGTGCAGGACGACACCGCCAAGGCAAAAATCACCATCGTGGCGGGTGTGCTTTTCCTGCTGGCCGCCCTGCTCACCCTGGTGCCGGTGTCCTGGTCGGCCAACACCATCGTCCAGGACTTCTACAACCCTCTGGTGCCGGATTCGCAGAAGCGCGAGATAGGCTCCGGGCTGTATGTGGGCTGGGCGGCCGCGGCGCTGCAGCTGCTGGGCGGTGCGCTGCTCTGTTGCTCGTGCCCACCGAATGAGAAGAAATACGCGCCCACCAAAATCCTCTACTCTGCGCCGCGCTCTGCCGGGCCGGGCGCGGGCACCGGTACAGCTTACGACCGCAAGGACTACGTCTGAAGGACAGCCGTGTTCCACCAGCCCGCGCGCTGGAGCGCCCACCAGTCCAGAGGGCCGCCTTGCATCGGAGACCAGCCCAGCCCAGACGTCAGACCTCTCGCTGGACTGAGAGGGGCCAGCCCCGCCGCCCCCTCCCCGAGCTGCTACCCCTAGGCGGGCAGGGAGTGGGAGAGCGGAGCCTGGGGACTAGCCCGCATAGACAATGAAACTCCCCCCTCTGGAGTGCGAGGTAGGGTGGCCGCAGCTACTTGCCCGCCCCCTCTGGCCGAGGCCCCCGAGCCCTTGTTGGGCAGGCACCGGCAGCCTTGAAAAGGGCCACTTGATATTCTTCAATAAAAGCCTTTCGTTTTGCAGTTGCCGGCTCGCCTCCTTGTCCTCAGTGCTGCGGACAGGTCTCCACCCCTGTGCAAGGGTTGGTTTTGGCTGGTTTCTGCTAGGGATGAAGCCTAGGGGGGAACAGAGAGGTTCAGTAGCGAAGAAAGTGAGGTTGTAAACTGAACTGGGTGCTGGCTAGGTGGTCATTTGGCCTAGTCACTGAGGATTCAGACTATTAAGGCCCAATCTAGAGAGGCAGGTGTGGGCACTTGCAGCATGTCCTGGCAGAGAGAGCCATGCGGGTAGCGGGAGGGAGGGTGTCAGGGACCCCCGTCTCTGCGCTGTGACTTCTGGGTTTGTGCTTGGAGCATCAGTTTTCCACTGCCCCACTGCACACCAGAATCAGCCCTGTGCTTCATGAAAGAGCACATTCAATGCTATGATTTCATATTTGGAAAAGGAGAACAAAAAGACCTATTGTTTGTGTGTGTGTGTGTGTGTGTGTTTAACCAAAAGTAATGCTGAGCAGAATCTTCTCACCTAGTGGGAGAGATGACAGGGGGACCTCGTTTTCTTCCTGTGATCCTTTGGGGAGGGAAAGAGAGCAGACTCAGAATCTGTTGGTGATAATGTGATTCTGGGGAGAAACAAGATTTCACTGGCATCTTAGAGAAAAGGTGCAGGAGGTTCAGGCAGTGGTAAAGGGGGTCTGTGCCCGGGGCCAGGAAAGAGAAATTCCATCCACATGGAGGAATGGATAGCAAAGTGAGAGAGGCAGTGGTGATGAGGCCCAGGGGCTCAGAAAAGACAAAGGCATAGGGTCCGCTGGATGGAATGACAGACTTGGGACCTTACTCCAGTGTTATGGGAGTCAGGAAGGGACACTTTGACAGGGTTTTATTCTAAAATAATCTCTCCAGCAACCCCTGCAGAGCTGGAATTAAAGGAGGCCAATGAAAGTGGGAGACCATCTAAGTGGCTCTGTAGCCCTCCCAAGTATGAGATGATGTGGGCCAGAAATAAAGTAGGGACAGCAGCAGTGGGGGCAGGGCCCAATTGGGCTGTTAAGAGATCAAGAACCATTTGGATACGTGGGGTGCAGAAGAGGAAAAAATTAGAACCTCAATTTTCCACCTTAAGTCATTGATTGGGGGGTGGTACCATTTACCAAAATAGGAAACCGGATTTCTGGGGGGAAATAATGGGTTCAGTTTTGAGTGTACAGAGTTTGGCCAGCCTGTAGGACCTTCAGGCAAAGATGTCCAGGAAGTGACTGAGCTTATATAGAGCTCTGGAACTCAGGGGGGTAAACTTGGCTGTTGTTATCACACAAAAGAGAACAGAAACCAGGGAGTGGATGAGGTCAGTCTAGAAACCAAAGGGAGAAAGAGTTTCTAGAAGGCGGGCATTGACCTCAGTGTCAGGCTGCAGAAATGGTCATGCAAGATGAGACCTGAGGAATAATGTGGGATTAAAAGCAGCGAGGTAGTCCCCAGTGGCATTCGCAAGAGGCATGGGGCAGATGTAGAGGACAGAAAAGTGAGTGGGACAAGAGAAGCAAAAACAGAACACGTAGACAGACCCTGCATCCAAGAGGTTTACTTATAAAAGGGATTAAGACCAAATTAGCAACTTGAGGGGGAGTGACAGTCACAGGACAGGTATTTAAAACTGGAGAAACTTGAAATCGCTTCCAAGTTATTGTGTCCCAAGCTGCTTTGCCTGAAGCAAAGCTAAAGCAGACGTTCCCAGTGGCAGTCAGATTTTTCAGTAGAATGCTCTACTTAGCTCCCCCAAAATTCTCTGGGAACACTAACATGTCGTCGCACTGTATGACCCAAGAAAGAGAAAGTAGGTTACTCTGAATATTAAGAGGAACCTAGGTTACCCTCTGAGATTCAGGGAAAGGACTTGGGGTTGTCATTACTCTCTCCAACCAGTTCCTCCTTAGGAACCTCCCTTCTAGCCTGGGGGGAAGGAAAGAGCATGACTAGATATAAAGGTGGGGGGAACAGTTGATGGAGATGGGTCCTAGGGAAAGCTGGAAAGGGATTGGGCCACATTGGGGGCAGGGGTTGGGGTTGACACAGTGTGGGGTCAGTGAAGAGAGGGGTTAGAGTAGGAAGAGGCTTAGCAATAGGTGAAGGGGAGGGAACTGAGAGGAGAAACGTTTTCTGGGCCTGTTTGGGATGGGGTTTGGAGGGTGAGCAGAGAGCCAAGGGGTTGTATCTGACTTTATCCCCAAAGTCTTGGCCAAGAAGCTCCGTTGGGCCAAGTCAGCACCGAGGACTGAGGGGTACCAGGTTGCTTCTTTGTCCCAGAGTGCCCTGCAGGCAGAAGCAAGGTTACTCATTTTCCTCTAGCTTCAGGAGGGTAGCCTGGAAACAATACTGCCTGTGACAGAGCTGCAGCCTGAGGCCCAGAGCTAGCTGGCCCACCCCCAGCATCCCTAACCCAGAGGGATGTGATGTGGTAGTGAAGGGAGGCAGAGCCAACCCTTGACCCTTGACCCCTGACCCTTGGGTGGTGTGGGAAGAGTTCTAGGGCTTCAGACTCTTCCCTAGTTCCCTGGTCTCTCTCCAAGCCTCGTCTTCCTTGGGGCCTCCTGAAGGGTAGTGAGGTAATAACCTATTCTATTCTATATGCCCCAACAGGCACACACATCCTTGCCTGGTTTTAGGGTCTGTCTTAACTCATCCCTCTGGAGTTTAGGGTCTAAACAGAGTTGGTGCAATTCTCAGCATACTGAATTTTCAGCAGAAACTGAGGAGGGTCCCACATGAGGGGGAGGTCCCGGGAAATCTTGAGATGGCTGGAGAAGAGAAAGGCATTTGGTGTTGAGGAACAAACACCCTGCTTTCTAGACCTGCTCCTTTTCCTGTATGACTCCAAGAAATTCTCTTACCCTTCTGGCTGTCAGTTTTTCCCTCATTTCAATAAGGGATTTGGACCAGATGATTCATGAGGGTCTCTCTAACTTACTTTTCATCCCCATTTCTATCCATATCATCCCCTGCAGAAGAAAGTTAGTCAGAACCATACAGACTGGAAAGCAGGGTAGTTCACTCCTCTGAACCTAAGTTTTCTCATCTACAAAATGGGTATGATAATAGCACTGGGCTGTGTTGAGAATTAGCTAAGTCATCTTCTGGGTTCCCATGTACCTTATTCTCACCTCATACTACACTATGTTGTTGTTTTGTTTTGCTTCTGGTCAGATTTCCCCATCAGAAGATCACCTTCCTAGGTCAGGGGCACTGTCCTGAGTTGCTCTCCATCTGCAGCACCCAGTGCAGCGCAGCTGGTAGAATGAAGGCATTCCTATGTGCATGAAAAGGACCTAGCACAATGTTAGTCATACAGTAGGACCTTAATTAAGTATTGGCAATGTTTTGGTGTATTCAGCCAGGCAGATACCTGGAAACATGAAGGAGGTGGCTGGGTTGTAAGAAAGTTCCGGAATTTCTTTATAATCCATAGCCTTGAAGTCCACTGCCAGGCCCTGGGGCTCTGTCCCACCCCACCCCCTTTCCACTATGGTGCCGCAGGCCTCCTTGGTCCTGCCACACCTGTTCCAGCTCTTCCTCCTGCTGAGACCAAAAGCCAAGTGCTTTATCAAACAAATATAGCATTTATTATGGCTCCCTCAAGGTCTGCAGCAGGCAGGGAAGAACAGACAGTACCTTCCTTCTCCCTCCCTACTACCAGGGCTCCATTAAAGGTCACCGGTGCCAAGACAAGTACACTGTGCTGAGCAGGCAGAGAAGAGAGTAAGGACACTGGCTTTGGTGCCGAGGGACCTTGGGCAAGTCACTGGTCCCTCATTCTCATTTAAGAATATAAGAGAGGTGATAATGTCCCTGTGATCCCGATAAGAACCCTGTAATGTAAGCATTAGACAGTGAGGCCGATGATGAGACATCAGTCTGGAAGGGAGGAACCTGGAGCTATGGAAACATTTCTGTCCAGTAACTGTTGCCTCCCTGGGGCCCTCAGGTGTTCCTGCATATCTCTGGCTGTGGTAGATGCAGCTTTTCTTATTGCTTAAGCCATTGGGGTTTCCAGTCCAAGGCACCCCAACCAGTACAACTTAGCTGCCATAAAAACAAATCAAGTACAATGTCTCTTGTGAAGTAGTCTTACAGAAAAAGCAAAATAAAAAATCAAACTTGAGTATGACCAATTTTCTAGATCAGAATTTAATTCACAAATCATGCAAAGGAAAGAGGAATGCGTTAACAAACAATGCACTCAGCAAAATCCGGACATGGAGAATTCTACAGGACAAATAAATAGGTTCTTTAACAAAACAAAAAACAAAAAAAAATTTTTTTCAAGGGAGAAAAATGAGATGTAGGGAAATCTATAGATCAAAAGAGACTAGAAGACATATCGACACATCACAGTTGTGGACCTTAACTCATTCTTGATTCAAACTGTTAAAAAGCTTATGGCATTTATGAGACAATTAGAAATTTGAACACTGAGTGGATAATCGATAACAGAGCCACTTTAAAATGGAGTCAGAGCTGCAATGACAGGGGAACTGCCTTGGGTGTCATATACTTCAAACCTTGGAATGTTAAAACAGGGCAAAATCACCTTAGAACTAGGCCTAAGCAAAATTAAACAAACAAACAAAAACTGCTTGCAAAGATAAGAAGAAAGCAGTTATTGTGACTACTGAACTAATGACTTACGGACTAAAAAGTAAAAACATTATTTAGAATTAGCATCACAATGTTATCTTCCTTCTATTGATGGAATTGTCCCCCTTCCTCTTCTCATAAATACCCTTTGCCTTTGTCCCCTAGTTGGAACATTATTTGGTTTTCTGCCTGAATTAATGATTCTTGAATAGCTATTTTTATTGATATCTAATAATGCCTATTTGCCTCTCACTTCGAAAAAGACTTCATTTTTAAGTTATCACAAGGAATTACTTTTGAGAGTATGTAAGTGATATGGTGGTTTATGCTTTAAAAAATAAGCATAAATAAGATATAAAAATAACCTTTTTTTAAAGGTTATGCTTACCTTTAAAAAACATACTAAAATATTTACAGATGAACTATTTTCTTTTTTTTTTTTTTTTAAGATTTTATTTATGTATAGAAAGAGGGGGAAGGGAGAGAGAAAAAGGAAGAGAAACATTAGTGTGTGGTTGCTTCTAGAATGCTCCCAACTGGGGACCTGGCCTGCAACCCAGGCAGCACCCCAACTGGGAATTGAACCACCAACCCCTTGGTTCATAGGCCAGCACTCAATCCACTGAGCCACACCAGCCAGGGCTCAGATGAACTATTTTGAGATATGATGCCTGAGACTTTAAAATAATGTGCAGGTGGGGTACAGATGAAACAAGGTTGGTCTTGAGAAGTCCTTATATATCAATAGTCACCCTAAATGTAAATGAACTGAACTCACTAAAAGGCACAGAGTAGCAGGACGGATTTAAAAACAATACCTAACCATATGCTTCCTTCAAAAAACCTGTATCAGCTACAATGACAAAGAGAGGCTCATAGTGGAGAGGTGGAAGATAATACTCCAAGCAAATGGCATCCAGAGAAAAGTGGGTGTAGCCATACTTACATTAGACAAAACAGATTTGAAGATAAAAAAGGTAACAGGAGACAATGATGGACATAATACAATGACAAAGGGAACAAACAATACCTCAAAAAAACAAAAACAAACAAACAAACAAACAAACAAACACCACACAATGTATATGCACCCAACCTGGGAACACTAAAATATATAAAGCAATTACTAACAAAACTAAAGGGAGAAACTGATAAAAATATAATCATAACCCAGGGGTGTGGCTCCATGGGTTGAGCATCAATTTTGCAAACTAAAAGGTGACTGGGTCAGTTCCCAGTCAGGGCACATGCCTGCCTGGGTTGTGGACCAGGCCTCAGTGGGGGTGTGTGAGAGGCAACCTATTCAATGTTTCTCTCCCTCTTTCTCCTTACCTTCCCCTCTCTCTAAAACTAAATAAGTAAAACCTTTAAAAGTAATAAAATCATAATAGGGAACTTAAATATTCCACTAACAGAAATAAGTAGATCATCTACCTAGAGAATCAATAAAGAAATATCAGCCTTAATATTTACCAAATTTTTCATCCCAGAACACCAGAATATGTATTCTTCTCTAGTACACACAGAACATTCTCAAGGACAGGACACAAAACTGGTCTCAAAAATTTTAAGAAAATTGAAATCATACCAAACATATTCTCTGACCACAGCTGTTTGAAGCTGGAAATCAACTGCAAAAGAAAGCTGGAAAAAACACAATTATGCAAAGATTAAATAACACGATACTGAACAATGACTGGGTCAAAGAAAAAAAAATAAAAGAAGAGATTAAAAAACAGAAATAAATATGACTTATTAAAATTTTTATAAAAGGGAAGTTTAGAGCAGTACAAGCCTACTTCAAGAAATAAGACAAATCTCAAATAAACAATCTAGCATTGTACTCTAAAGAATAAGAAAAAGAAGTCAGCAGAAGGAAGGAAATAATGGAAATTAGAGCAAAGTTAAATGAAATGGAGAACAGAAAGACAATGGAAACCCTAATGCAACAAAGATCTGGTTCTTTCGAAAGATAAATAAAATTGACAAACCTGGCTAGACTCATGAAGGAAAAAAAGAGGAAAAACTCAAACAAACTCAGAAATGAAAGTAGAGAAGTTACAACAGACACCACAGAAATACAAAGGGTAATAAAAGAATATTATCCTTTTCTTTAAAAGAAAGCCCCTATGCCACCAAATGTAATAACCTAGAAGAAAGGGACAACTTCTTAGAAACATAGAACCTTCCTTGACTGAATCATGAAGAATTAGAAAACCAAAATAGACTAATCAACAGTAAGGAAACTAAAATAGTCATTAAAAACCTCCCAGAAAACAAAAGTGCAGGACCAGACAGATGGCTTCACTAATGAATTCTACCAACATTCAAAAAAGATTTAATACCTACCCTTCTCAAACTTGTCCCAAAAAATGGAAGAAGAGACAGTACTTGCTAATTCACTTTATGAGACCAAAATTACCCTGATGCCAAAACCAGGCAAGGACAATGCAAAAAAAGAAAATTACAGGCCAATATCTACGCTGAATATAGATGCAAAAAATTCTAAACAATTCATTAAATTGAATACAACAATACATTAAAAAGATAATCATCACAATCAAATATATTCCAGAGACAAAAGGATGATTTAACATACACAAATCAATCAATGTCACCTTAACAAAATAAAGAATGAAAAAGGCATGATCATATCAATAGGTGCAGAAAAAGCACCTGACAAGATACAACATCCATTTATTATTAAAACACTCCATAAAATAGATAGAGAAGGAAAGTACCTAACATAACAAAGACCATATAAATTCTCAGCTAATATCATACTCAGCAGTGAAAAACTGAAGCTTTCTTTTAAGATCAGGAACAAGACAAGGCTGCCCTCTCACACCACTGCTATTCAGCGTAGTACTAGAAGTCTGAGCCAGAGCAACCAGGCAAGAGAAAGAAACAAAAGGCATCTAAAGTGGGAATAAAGAAGCAAAACTGTCGCTTTTTGCAGCTGACAGGATTCTATATATAAAAAATGCTAAAGACTGCACCAAAAGACTATTAGAAACTATAAACAAATTCAGTAAAGTTGCAGAATACAAACTCAATATACAAAACCCGCATACTAATAATGAAATATCAGAAGAAGAAATAAAGAAAACAATACTATTTACAATTGCCACAAAAACATTAAAATGCCTAGGAATAAACTTAACAAAGGGAGTGAGGACATATACACTGAAAACTATAAGACATTGTTGAAATAAATTGAAGAAGACACAAAGAAATGGAAAGATATCCTATGAGCATAGGTTGGAAGAATTTAACATAGTTAAAATGGCCATATTACCTAAAGCAATATATAGAGTTTGTGCAATACACATCAAAAATTCCAATGATATTTTTCAAAGAAATAGAGCAAATAATCTTCAAATTGGTATAGGACCACAAAACACCCTGAACAACCAAAGCAACCTTGAAAAAAAAAGTACAAAATCAGAGGTATTACACTCCCTGACTTCAAATTATAGTACATGCTACAATAAATTTTAATTTTGTTTTAATTCCAGAGAGAGAAACGTTGGTGTGAGAGAAACATCGATCAGTTGCCTCATGTATGGACCTCGACTGGGGACTGACTGGACGAACATGCAACCTAGGCATGTGCCCTCACAGGAAAACAAACACTCAACCTTTTGGTATATGCAATAACACTCCAACCAGCCAGTGAGGGAAAAGCTATAATAATTTAAAAAGTAAGGTATGGCAGAAAAATAGACACACAGATCAATATAACAGAATTGACAGCCCAGGAATAAACCTACGTGTGTACGAGCAATTAATTTTCCACAAACATACAATGGAGAAAGACTTTTTGATAAAACAGTGTTGGGAAAATTGGAAGCCAAATATAAAACAATGACACTAAGCTTTTATTTGACACCATGATAGCAAAAAGTGACTCTAAATGGATTTAAAGGCTTAAATATAAGATCTGAAACAATAAAACACATAGGGGGAAAAAAAACCAAAAACATAGGTACTAAAGTTACAGACCTTGGTCTTAGAGAGGCTTTTATGAACCTGACCCCAAAGGCAAAGTAAATAAAAGCAAAAGTAAACAGATCAGACTACACCAAACTAAAAACCTTTGGCACAGCAAAAGAAACCATCAACAAAACAAAAGGCAACCAACCAAATGGAAGAAGAGATTTGCAAACAACATCTCTGATAAGTGGCTAATATCCAAAATATATAAAGAACTCATACAATCCAACAACAACAACAGAAACACCCAATTTTAAAATGTTGAGAGGACCTGAACACTTTTCCCAAGATACACAAGTGACCAACAGATAGATGAAAAGATGCTCAACTTAACTAGCTACAAGGAAAATGCAAATCAAAACCGCAATGAGATACCACCTCACACCTGTTAAAATGGCCATTATTAATAAGACAAGAAATAACAAGTGTGGAGAGGATGAGGAGTAAAAAGAACCTCATCCACTGCTGATGGGGATGTAAACTTGCATATCCTCTACAGAAAAAGCATAGAAGTTCCTCAAAAAATTAAGAATAGAGCAATCCCTCTTTGGGTATCTACTTAAAATGTTTGAAAACATTTTTTCGTATACAGATGTATGTACCCCTATGTTCATTGCAGGATTATTTATGTTAGCCAAGACATGGAAACAACCTAAATGTTCTTTGATCGATGATTAGATAAAGATGCGGTGCATATATACAATGGAATATTACTCAGCCATAAGAGAAGATAAAATACTGCATTTGCAACAACATGGAAGGATCTTGAGAGTACTATGCTAAGTGAAATAAGTTAGATGGAAAAGGACAAGAACCATATGATTTCACTCATATGTGGTATATAAAACAAAGCAACAAACAAAAATGAACTCATAGACACAGACAACATATGGTAATTATCAGAGAGGAAAGGGGATAAGGGGAGGATAGAGAGGGTAAAGGGGCCAAATATATGATGACGGAAGGTGACTAGATTTTGCATAGTGAGCATACAATGCAGTACACAGGTGATGCCTTATAGAATTGTGTATTTGAAACGTATATAATGTATTAACCAATGTCATCCCAATCAATTTAATTTGATAAAAAAAAAAGATTGACCTTGAGTTGATAATTGTTGAGGTTGGGGGATAAGTATATGGAAGTTCCCTTTCTATCTGCCTTCATATATATGTTTTTATAATAAAAAATTAAAAAAGAAAAGCTAGGTCTGTACATGGAAAATATGCCTCAGAAATACCTTTCTTTTGCATTATCAAACATTACCCCCTGTCTTCCGTATCCTTCGCATCAACATACAAACATATTTAGGTATTTGTGTTCTTTAAAGAGAAAGACCCTTCCTTGAGCTCACATCTCAAACAGATGCCACACTATTTCCCTGCTCACCTTGTCTAGTTATCTCACCCCGAACTTCACTTCCGCCCCTCCCACTTGCCAGCCAGCCAGCCACTCAGTCTGCTACTGCCCCCACTCTTTCACAACTTCAAGCTGCTCCTGGCAAGGTCCCCAGAAGCCTCCAGGTTGCCATGGCCAACGGTCACTTTTCACTCTGAAGCTTACTCACAGCCCCCAGCAATTTTTTTAAGTGTTTATTTTTTCTTAAAGATTTTATTTATTGTGGGATTGACTGTGGGGGAAATGGGTGGGTGGAGAGGGGAACAGAGGGGAGCAAAAAGGGGATGGATGTAATACAATAACAATAAAATTAAAAAATAAAAATAAAAGATTTTATTTATTATTTTCAGGGAGAGAGGAAGGAAGAGAGGCAGAGAGGGAGAGAGACATCAATGTATGGTTGCCTTTCACCTGCCTCCAGCCAGGGACCTGGCTTGCAACCTGGCTATGTTGCCCTGGCTGGGGAATCGAACCAGCGACCTTTGGGTTCGCAAACTGGCGCCTTATCCACTGTGCCACCAGCCAGGACTGCTGTCAGCAATTTTTGACATAGTTGACTGCTCCCTCCCTGTCAGGACCATCACTCCTCTTGCCCTTTGTGACAGCACCCTCACCTTTGTCCTTCCTCTATGCCTACTCCTCTATCTCCCTTCCCTGGTCTTCCTCTACTTAACTCCAAGGGTCCTCTGTCCTGGGCCCTCTTCTCTTTCTCTAATGTGCTGTTTTCACCTTTGATTGGCTCGCCCATTCAATTCCTGTGTTTTAATAGCCAGGATTTAACAACCTCTGGCTTTTGGACCTCTGCTCCAAGCCCCCGATGCAGGCATCCAGTTGCCTCTTTGGATACCACAGAGGTAGTGGAAGGCAGCTGTTAACAGCATGGCTCCTAGAGCCCAACCACTTGGGATTGGGTCCTGGTCTGCAGCTCTCAAGCTGTGCGATCCTGAGCAACTAATTAACCTTTCTGTGGCCCAATTCACTCAGCTACAGAGAAGGGATCATAAAGAATACATATACTTTTTCACAGTCGTTATGAGGATTAAAGAGTTAATGGACAACAGGTGGGATTGACTTTGGGGGGAATGGGTGGGTGGGGAGGGGGACAGAGGGGAGCAAAAAGGGGATGAATGTAATACAACAACAATAAAATTAAAAAAGAATGATGAAAAAAAAAAGAGTTAATGGATATAAAATACTTAAAACAATGCCTGGCAAATGTTAAGCACTCAATAAATGTTAACTATAGTTACTCTTAGCATCCCCAGGGGATTGGTTCCAGGACCCCTGCAGATACCAAGATCCAATGTCCCAGCTGGTGTGGCTCAGTTGGTTGGAGCATGGTCCCTTACACCAAAAGACTGCAGGTTTGATTCCCAGTTTGAGCACATACCTAAATTGTAGTTTCAATCGTTGGTCAGGATGCCTATGCGAGACAACCAATCAATGTTCCCTTCTCTCTCTCTCTCAAGTCAATAAACATATTTTTTAAAAAAATTTAAGCCCTGGCTGGTGGCTCAGTGGATAGGCCCCAGCCTGGGAACCCAAAGGTTGCTGGTTTGATTCTCAGTCAGAATACATAACCAGGTTGCAAGCCAGGTCTCCAACCAGGCACAAATTAAAAAATAGTTTTGTGCCCTTCCTGGGTAGCTCAGTTGGTTAGAGCATTGTCCCAATATACCAAGTTACAGGTTTGATCCCCAGTCAGGGCACATGCAAGAATCAATCAGTGAATACATAAATAAGCAGAACAACAATTGTTTCTCTCTGTCTCCTTTCCTCTCATTTTCAAGTCAATAAAATTTTAAAAATTTTAATAAAAATAAAATGGCCCTGGCTGGTAGCACAGTGGATAAGGCGTTGGCCTGAGAACCCAAAGGTCGATGATTCGATTCCTCAGCCAGGGCACATAACCAGGTTGCAAGCCAGTCTCCAGCCAGGTTCATGGCTGAAGGCAGGTGAAAGGCAACCATACCTTGATGTTTCCCTCTCTGACTCTCCCCCTTCCTCTCCCTCTGGAAATAATAAATAAAATATTTAAAAATAAATAAAAATAAAATAAAATAGTGTAGTGTTTGCATAGAGGTTAGAGCAGGATATACCTACATATCAGTCACTTCATCATTCATGTGAATTCAACATAGTAATCAGCATGTGGCAAACTCAACTTTTGTTTTTGGAACTTTACAGGATTCTTTCCAAAAAATTTTGATCCACAGTTGGTTGCACCTGTGACTGTGAGACCCATGGATACAGAGAGCCGACTATATTACTTTATGGTACCTCACTAGCATCTCAAACTTAACATGCCTCAAGTGGGACTCTAGATTCTGTCTATCTCCCAATACCTCCTCAGCCATCTCCCAGTCAAAAGTTACCACCATGCCTAACCAGACAACTGCAGTAGCCTCCTGGCTGATCTTCCTTCTCCTCCTCCATTTCCCCTTTAATCTGTTCCCCTTCCTTCTCCCATGCAGCCAAACAGTACTATGAAAAATGTAAATCACCCTGGCTGGTAGCACAGTGGATGAGGTGCAGGCCTGCAAACCCAGGGGTCTCTGGTTCGGTTCTCAATCAGGGCACATACCAGGTCTCCAGCCAGGTCCCCAGCCAGGTCCGTGGCTGGAGGCAGGTGAAAGGCAGCCATGCATCGATGTCTCTTTCCCTCTCTGCCTCCCTCCCTTCCCCCCTCTCTAAAAATAATAAATAAAATATTTTTTTTCTTTCTTTTTTTTTTTAAGATTTTATTTCATTATTTTTAGAAAGAGGGGAAGGGAGAGAGGCAGAGAGGGAGAGAGACATCAATGTATGGTTGTGCTTCACCTGCCTCCAGCCACAGACCTGACTGGAGACCTGGTTTGCAACCTGGTTATGTGCCCTGGCTGGGGAATCGAACCTGTGACCTTTGGGTTCGCAGGCTGGCACCTTAACCACTGTGCTACCAGCCAGGGCTAATAAATAAAATCTTTCAATAAATAAATAACGTAAATCATGTCTCTTCCTGCTTAATTCCTTTCCTACTCTCATTTCTCTTACATTAAGACCCAATCTCCTACCAGTTCCCTGTTTGGAACTACCCCAGCCCATCTCATACATGCCTTTCTCCCCTTGTTTTCTCTATTCCAAATTTCTCCAGCAAGGGAAGGTCTTGTGCAGCTCATGGCCTTTGCACTTACTATTCCCTCTGCCTAAAACACTTTACCCCATGGTGTTCATATGATATATGTCTGCCTCCTTCTTATCCTTCAGATTTCACCTTACCTAAGGTCTTTCCTTATCACCCTATTTATTAGCTCTCATTCCAATTATTATTGAACACAACACCCTGCTCCCTGAATTCATCACAATTTGTACTTACATATTTGTTTATTTGTTTATGGCCTGTCTTCCCCACTAGAAAGTAGCCCTGGCTAGTGAGGCTCAATGAACTGAGTGCTGGCTTGTGAGCCAGAGCATTGCCAGTTTGATTGATTCCCAGTTGGGGCACATAACTGGGTTGTGGGCCAGGTCCCCAGTTGGGGGGCGGGGGTGAGAGACAGCTGAGCAATGTTTCTCTTGCATATTGATGTTTCTCTGCCTCCCTCCATTTCCTTCTCCCTAAAAATAAATAAAATTTTAAAGAAAAGAAAAGCTAGGGTTTTGTGTGTTCTTTGAGGAACAGGTCCAAGTAACTGCCGTATTCCTAGCTCTGCAATTCATACTTGGCATTTAGCAGATGCTCAGTAAATATCAAATTGTTGATTTAAAAAGAAAGTCAATTGGCCCTGCTCAGTTAGTTCAGTTGGTTAGAGCATTGTCACAGTATTCCAAGGTTTCAGGTTTGATCCCTGGTCAGGGCACATACAACAATTAATCAATCAATGCATAAATAAGTGGAACGAGAAATCTCTCTCTCTCTCTCTCTCTCTCTCTCCCCCTCTCTCCCTCGCTCAATTAGTCAATATAAACATTTTTTAAAAGTCAGTTGAATAAGGTGCCGACCTACGAACCCAAAGGTTGCTGGTTCGATTCCCCAGCCAGGGCACATAACCAGGTTGCAAATCAGGTCTTCAGCCAGGTCCGTAGCTGGAGGCAGGTGAAAGACAACCATACATTGATGTTTCTCTCCCTCTCTGCCTCTCTTCCTTTCTTTCTCTCGAGAAATAATAAATTTAAAAAGTTTAAAAAAAAGAGAAAAAGTCAGTTGAGTCTGTAGCTGGAGGCAGGTAAAAGGCAACCATATGTTGATGTTTTGCTCCCTTTCTTCCTCCCTCCCTGCCCTTCTCTCTATAAATAGTGAATACAAAATCTTTTTTAAAAAGTATATGGCATTGTGACAATTATGAAAGTCGGTCCACAACCTCAGACGTGCAATGACATTATTTCCTGGATGCTCCATTCTGCCTAGGCAGTTGGAAGCAAGTTGGACTTTAATCCTCCTGAGGCTGGAACACAGTTCCTGATACTTAGCAGGACAAATTTGCTGGAGTGGGGATGTGGGGTTAGGAAGAAGGTTGGAGGGGAGAGAGAAGGGGAGAGGTTGGGCAGCATCCAGCCCTCAAGCAGCACTAATCACTATTAAAACATTACCATCCAATCTCATTCTCACCTTCAGTCTGATGGTTTACACTGTGTCTGGGTTTGGGACCTGGGAATATTTTCTAAGCTGCCTATGGTCCTGCCTGTCTAGCAAACCCATGAGCCATTCCTCTCTGCAGACCCTGCCAAGAAGCAGGTGGCAGACCCCTCCCCCTTCCTATTCTTGGCCAAGACACTTGTTTCTGGTTTCTGCTGAGGCATTCCCTTCCCCTCAGGCCTTCAGCTTTTGAAACACAGAAACCAGCTTTTCTACTTTTGGCTATGCCTTATATGTGCATCCCCAGGGGCAATGAGCACCGGACCCAGAGCACAGAAAAAATAGGAAAATGTAGGCAGGAAGAAACTAGATTAACATAGAAATTACTTTATATATTTGGAAGTGATCATGCTGGTTACCATTTAGGGACTGGAGGGACCAAATTGGACAGGTCCAGTGAGAAGGCAGCTTTCAGGGGAAAGAAGTGGGTAGATATATCTGAGAGATAAAAATCAACAGAACTATGTGAAGGATTGGGTGGGGAAGGTAAAGAAGAAGAAGGCATTAAGAATGACTCCTAAGATGATTCTGCCCTGGGAGACAGGATGCCCTTGCCATGGCACAAGGTGTTTCCTCTTTTGGAATACTTTCCCCCACTGTAACCCTTCACCTGGCCAACTCCTACTCATCCTTCAGCTCTCCGTTCAAGCATTGCTTCTTCAGCACCAGCCGCCAACCTGACCCCAGGGCCCGTGGAATTTCTCAGTTTTACTCTTGCTTTCCTTTGTGTATTTTCCCAGTGTGTGATTGATTACATTTCCATTGGTATAGCCCCCACCAGGCTGCCAGGTCTGTGAGTTGATCATCTGGGCTCACCCTGGTATCCCCAGTGCTTAGCACACAGTAGGTATTCAATAAACGAAGGCTCCAAAATGCAGGCAGAGGAGGCTGGAGTATAGCTGGAAGGCTGGTATGGAGGTCACTGGTTTTCAAAATACAAGGATTCCTTCTATCACCTCCACTCCAAAAGAGAAGGTGTCCCCATCCCAATCACTTTAAGAATCTGAGCATGTGATGGGACTGTAGCTGGGGTACAGTAATGACTGGGGTACAATGACTGTGCATTTGAGACATGGTAGGAAAAAAGTTGACACACATTGCTGTTAGTAGAGCCTGTTGGATATTCTGAAAAGCAAGAGATTGAGGACCTAGGAAGCTTGGAGGGAGAAGGTGTGAGTGGGCGTAGAGGCCCCAGAGGTGTTCTTGACACCAAAACTAAGGTCATGTGAAGTCCCCGCCTTCAAACAATGGTCCCCAGAGGCTTCCCCAACCTGCTCTGAAGAAAATAAACACTCCACGAATCCACTGTTGTGGTTTATGAGTTTGTTGTTTTCTTCATGGCTGTGCCTGGAAAGGTGCCAGTGTGTAGAAAGGCGCGTAGTGAAGAGGTTCCAAACGTACTGTTTGTTGAAGAAAAGGAGCGAATGTTTTCAAAGTACTCAGTGAGTCTGGGGGAGACAGGAGAGATTACCACTCCTATGTGGGAAAGGCTCCTGTGCGGATTAAACAAAATAATGTGTATGAAAATCTTGGCAGTTTAATAAACTCAGGTTCAAAATCTCGGAAGAGAAGCCGAACTGAGGTAGTGGGGGGAGGGATGAAATGGGAGGAGGCTGGGTGGGAGTCACAAAAGCGCCCCCGGGGGACAGGCTCACAGAAAACCTACAAGGGTCTCCGGGAGCCCCAGCACTTCCTGACACCGCCGCCCCACCCGGCGGACCCGCAGGAATTTGCCCCGGTGGCCTCTCCAGGCGCACTTCTGTCACCATGGCGACCAACCCCGGAACAGGCGGCTTGATTGTCCCTGCTCAGCGGGGCAGGTGAAACCCCGGCCACGTGACCGATACCGGTCCAGGTGCGGCTACGAGACTACCACCAACTCCCCGCTTTAACCCTTTCGCCGCCGCCGCCAGGGTGCAGTGTCTCAGCCTCCTCTGGCCGCACCCATTGGGCCCAGGGTTCCCAGCCAGGTGGGCGGAGCACTGCCAGAGGAGCCACTCAGCCTGGGAAGGAATTAACGGTTGGGCGACTCACAGGCTGCGTGACTGGAGCTTGGTACTTCACCTCTGCCTCCCCATGTTCACGTCAGTAAAATGAAGATGGGAACGTCCTCTCCCTTCACAAGGGAGACTTCACAAGGGGGACTACTGGGAATGGGGACCCACAAGTGTGGACTCAACCTCCTCAGGGTTAGTAAATTAATCTTCATCCCCATTTCTCCTCCCCATCAATTCAGCCTATTAGGGGCTCAGAAGGCCTCCACTCCAGCAACTTAACACCCACCCCTAAGAGGGAAACCTTCACCAACAGTGAGTCAACTGGCCTGTTCCTAACAAGCTGCTGTTGGGGTGGGCAGCCCCAACTTGACCCTTCCCCGACACACTATTTTATCAGAGTCCTTGCCAGGTAGCAACAAGTGAAAACCTCATGCTGACTGGTTTTTCTGCTTGCCGACCCCACCCTAACCAGCCACATGACAGGGCTGGGGGTCTTAAGGTTGTTTGTGCCCTTAGAGCCAGGATTCTGGCAGGGGACTGATGTCCACTGTTCTGGGCCAGGCTCAGTTTACTGGGCCAGACAGGCTGGTGTGGGGGTGGGGAGTGGCTTGAAACACTACCTTTCTGAATTACCAACATTACATGACCTCCCTTCCTCTTCCAACTCTAGAAAAACACTACTTGATCCACTCTCCGAGGACCCCTCCCAAGCCTTAGACCAGCCTCCACCAGGGCTCAGATGTCCTCTTCACTCCCCTAATAATTATGCTGGTAACAAATTATCACAACACCTGGTGTGTATAGTCTCCAGTGACTTCAAAGCCCTCTTCAGATTAGAACTAAACACCTGCTAGTACTCAGGCTGACTTAAGCTGGGAACCCTTTTATTAGGTAAGGCATTTATTAAGCCTCAGAGTTAGAATGCCTCCTGCTGGCCCTTACTTCATCTGGCCTACCCTAAAGAGGAGGGGCAGGGAGAGGGGGTGGAAGGCAAGAGTAACCCTTGCTAGTCCAAGTTGTCATCTCCTGGAGGGTACAGACTAAGCCACCAGCTGAACCTTCAACTAAGTCTTAGCTACTACTGCCCTGAATCTCTCCATCATCATTCAGTAAAATTACTAATACCCTTATGCACCAGATTAACAAAACATGGCTCCAATCCTCCAGGGGCCCCCTGCCTATGGTAAGCATGGAGAAGGCCAATTTTACACTATATATAGTAGACTCTGTCAAATGCTTTGAGAACATGGGGTGGAAGAGATTAGTTTCAATCAGGGGAATCTGGGAAAGCTTAAGGAGGAGGTAGCAGTTATCCTAGATTCAGCAACTAGCTATCTGGAAGGCAGGCACAGCATCCCTGCAGGGTGACTGGGGGTTGTAGTAAAGACCTAAAGGCAGATATGCAGTGTGGTTCTGTGTGCCTCATTGGGGAGTAGGAGAATGTGGAGAATGGGTGGAAATGTAGGTAGGATATGACTGGGGAAAGCTTGGGATGCAGTGAAGTTTTCAACTTTCAGCTTTGACAGGGAGTCCCTGAGGGTTTCTGAGCAGAACGCTATGGAAAGAACAGCCACTCTTGGCAACTGCAGCCAAAGCCAGCTGAGACTTAAGCGGGTCTCACCATCACCACCTCTACCCCAGACTGGGGAGAGAAGATGGCAGCGGGTCAGGATTCCAAAGAAAGGTGATTTCTTTGCAGAATGTGCTGAGTTCTAGGGTGGGAGGATTGTTATGCTCTCTACTGGTAAAAGGGGGCTGGGGGAGTAGGGAATAGATCTGAGCCATTTCAACTCAGATGCCCCCACCAGTACAAACATCGGGCCAGGGTTTGACCCTGACCTCCCATTTGACTCGCACCACGAATGACAGTTTCCCCATATCTAAAGAACAGGGAGGGAGAATGGTTGAAGTTAACTTCTAGAGTCCCTCCTATCTCTTTCCACAGTCTATGACTTCACGATGGGTAAGAGGTACTCCTTCCAGCCTGTCCCCCCAATCCCCACTGTGGAGCACTGTGTCTCCAAGCTGGAGCCTTGAGGAGAGCCACCACATGCCTGTCACCCAAGTCCTGCCGCAACACAGAACGTGTGGTACCCAACCAAGGGGCCTCCGCACGGGGGAAGGCAGGGCCTCTAGGCTTGCCAAGAGCCTGCCCGCGGCTGCCCAAAGCTCGCATCAAAACGCAGGCCACCCAAAGGTCGCTGGTTCGATCCCCAGCCAGGGCACATAACCAGGTTGCAAGCCAGGTCTCCAGCTAGGTCTGTAGCTGGAGGCAGGTGAAAAGCAACCATACATTGATATGTCTCTCCTCTGCCCCTCTCCCTTCCTTTCTCTGTGGAAATAATAAATAAAATCCTTAAAACAAAACAAAACAAAACAAAAAAACCTCAGGCCATCCAGAGAAGCTGGGACCCGATTCCCAGACCGCAGGACTGGGACTCTCGCAGAGTTCTGCGCGGGGCTGGGCGGAGCTTCGTGGGCTGGTGACAGCTGCGGGGCGTGGCCAGGGGCGTGGCCAGGGCGTGCCTCCCGCGGCAGACTCGGAGGCTGCGGGGGTCGCGTCCCGGTGCCAGGGACTGACTGTTCTCCAGGATTACTTTGGGAAACAAAAACGAGGCGGGAAGTTCCGAGATAGTGGGCGGGGGAAGGAGGGGTTCCAATGGGAACTGGGCGGGGTCAGCGAAGGCGAAAGGCGGGGCTCGAGCGCCGGAAGTGCCTGCGAGGTGCCTGCTGGGCTGCAGCTCCCGGGTATGCTCAGCTGGGCTCGCACGTGGAGGCTCCCGTATGGGAGGCTCGAGCACCCCACAACCAGCTTCTCCAGGGTGCCTGTCGCACCCAGCAGCAGCTGCCGAGGCGATGCCAAGCTGAGGTCGGTCAAGGGCGCCCGGCGGGAGGACGTCCTTTAACCCTCCTCCTCCGGCCCCTATGACTCCACCTTCGCCGCTTGGGCCCGCTCCTCCCAGGCCGCTTCCCCAAACCTTTTCCCCGACCCATAATGTCCCCCAATCCTTGCTTCATCCTCCAGGCCGGTTCCGCTTTCCTACACGCTTCTGGAAGGAGAGGCGGCCCGCCCAGCCCTCGTGTTTCTGCACGGGCTCTTCGGCTGTAAAACCAACTTCAACTCTATTGCCAAGGCCCTGGCCCAACAGACTGGCCGGAGGGTAAGCTTCCAGGAGGGGCGGGGTCCCACGGGAGGCAGCGCCTGGCGGGCGGGGCGGGGAGGAGCCCCAGGGGTCTGCTGCTCTGCCCTCTGCTGGGCCCCGGCTGAGCCGCGGCAGAGCTCCGAGCAAAAATAAAAGTAGAGGTTCACCTTCTAAAGATGGAGCCCGCAGGGCAGGCCCAGGCCCTCGATGGACTCCATTCATTCCCTCGTGCTTCCATCCACCCCGTCAGTCTGCACCTGCATGCTGCAAAACGATCTAGGCTCCGCTGCCCAGTGCCTAAATGCTGACACCCTCCCCGCAACGGGGGCCAGCCCCCTGCTTGTTCACCCGGGATGTCAGGGGACTTATCACTTACAGCAGTCTGTGCTTCAGCTGTTGGAAATTCTTGGTGTCTGCTTTCCCAGGTAGGACAGACCTTCAAAGGTGCGGTCACACTCCTTGGGCCTTCTCTTCTGTGTCAGTGACCCTGGGTTCTTCACCTGGACCTCCTAGGTCTGGGAACTGGGCCCTCTGAGACCTTATTCCTCTTCAGGATCTCTCCAGGTTCTCCGCCCCCTCTACCTGCAGGTCTTCCAAACCTTTGGCTGTCTATGCCTGGAATGTGGATGCCAGTGCTGCCCCCCTCTCACCCCACTCCTCAGGTGCTGATAGTGGATGCTCGGAATCATGGTGACAGTCCCCACAGCCCAGACATGAGCTATGAGGCCATGAGCCAGGACCTGCAGGATCTCCTGCCCCAGCTGGGCCTAGTGCCCTGTGTCCTCATTGGCCACAGCATGGGAGGCAAGACAGCCATGCTGTTGGCACTACAGAGGGTGAGCCATCCCTACCCAGGGCTTCCTCTCATCCAGTATAAATCCTGAGTGCCCAGCAGGCAACCATGGACTCAGAGGAGCCTAGAATGGCCCAGTTCGGGATTGGGGAACTACACCTACAACCCGCCGTGCATGTCCTAAGGCTGATCCCTAGTCCAGTTCTCTCCCGCAGCCAGAGCTGGTGGAACGTCTAGTTGCTGTGGACATCAGCCCAGTGGAGATGACATCCGGCTCAGACTTTCCAGCCTACATAGCAGCCATGAAGGCCATAGACATCCCAGATGAGGTGTCTCGCTCCTATGCCCGCAAACTGGCCGATAAACAGCTCAGTTCTCTTATCCAGGTGATACCCTCAAGCCTCCAGATGGTGAGGTTTTGGCACCTGTTGAGGCAAGAGTGTCATTGTGAGCCCAAGTCTCACCCTCCCCCCGACAGGACATGGCTGTGCGGCAGTTCCTGCTCACCAACCTGGTGGAAACCAACAGGCACTTTGTGTGGAGGGTGAACTTGGATGCCTTGGCCCAGCATGTGGACAAGCTCTTGGCCTTTCCACTACGACAAGAATCCTACACTGGACCAACCCTCTTCCTCCTTGGTGGAAACTCTAATTATGTGCAGTAAGCCAGGCTAGGTGGTGGGCAAAGCATGCTTTACAAGGGAATCTGGGGAGCCTGCTTTGGGGAGGCCGTGGGTATGGGCAGGAAGTTCCTAACAGCTTGGAAATACCAGGAAGGTATATGGCTTTCCATCTCTCCCTGCCCTTTCTCTTCCCATCTTCCCACTTTCACCCCTTTTTGACGGCTTTTTCTTTGATTGACAGTCTCAGTCACCATTCTGAGATTAGGCGACTCTTCCCTCAAGCCCAGATGCAGACTGTGCCTAATGCTGGCCACTGGGTCCATGCTGATCGCCCACACGACTTCATGGCTGCCATCCGAAGCTTCCTGGCCTAAGAGTTGCTGGCCAGAGGGATCATGTTTGAAACCCCAGGCATCAAGGTCCTGCAGCCTGTTCCATGTTTCTGCACAGGAGGACTCAGGCAGACAGCAAGATAGCACAGGGTGCAAAGGTGATCACACCTCAAGTTTTAATGAATAAAGACATTGCTCTCAAGGTTCTGGGCTAAGCTGTCTCACCACCAATGCCCCCACCGACCCAGGGAGAAACGGACCCGTGTCCTGGCTGCTCTGGGTTCCATGGGGGCTTTCACAGTGTCCCTGGACTCTCTCTGCAGCTGACTCTTGACCCGTTCCCTCACCAGCTGCTGCATGTCCTCCTGGGGACGGGAAAGCAAGTTCAGAGGCTGAGCCTGGACCCATCTCCCTGTGCCTCCCAGGCCCGGCTGGCATTCTTACCCTACCTCCCAGGCATCCACCTCCTGCTGCAGCCTCAGTTTCTCCTCCAGGGCCTCCAGCAGCTGGGTTTCCACAGCTTGTAGCTTGGCTTTGCATGTGTCCAGCTCAGCCTCCACTGCCTGCTTCCTGCAAGTGGCAGGGAGAACAATCTGAGGCCCAGGGCCTAAAAATCTGATGCTGATCCCTAAGGGCGGGCCAGTATGGCTACAGCCCCAGCCTTGTGACAGGGTGGTGGTCTTGTGGCTTTTCTTCCAGGAATGCCTGACTTCTCCCTCCCTTCCAGCAGGACAGAGTCCTGAGGGTGAGCCATCCACTGCCCCTGAAACTTCCTCCCCAAGGGGTTGCCTCTCACTTGGCAATGGCTTCATCCCGCTCCTGCAGGACTTGGTCCAGTGAGGGTTCTGTCTGGTTGTCCCCCAGCGCTCCAGCCTCTCAGGATTCCAAGCACCGTAGTAGGGTGGGAGAGGAGGGAACAGTGATCTTGGGCTTGCCTGGATGAGGTGCCTTCCACCCTGCTCTTGACCCTGATACTGATATCAGAAGGGGAAGGGTCTTGAGACATTCTGTACCTGCCCCTCAGTGCCCCAGTCTCATGGACTTGTGAAAGTACAGCGAAGGGACTTATGCCATGGTGAGAGGGTAGCAGGTGTGGCCTTTGCCTGGGTTAAGGCTAAGGAGAGAAGGCATAGTGTTTGGACACCCAAGGAGGAAAGAGACAGGTGGGTTGAGGAGGATACTTACCTCTCAAGGGCCCTGGACAGAGAGGGTGACCTGGTGACAGGAACTCTTGTCAGCCTGGTGGGGCAGGTGGAGGACATGGCCCTTTGCCCTCCCTTGGAGTCAAGGCACTCCCAGTTAGGCACCGCCCCAAGCCGGCAGGCCTGGCCCCTGCCTCTCCAAGATTGTGGAACTGTGGCCAAGCCCAGAGCCTCACTTGCATTCCTTACGCCAAGGGGGCGCTCTACGCCAGGAAATGAGAAAGGCTGAGCAGAGACAGGGCAGCTCCAATGCTGAGACCGGTGCCCCAGCCCCACAACTTGGAGGTTTGGCATACTGGTACCTTGAATGGCATTTCCACACATATAGCTATAACATCACCTCAGCAGAAAACAGAAGGAAAATGTTTAACCGTTCCTGGCACATTACTACTAACATCTCCAATGTGATATTGCTCTGTATTCCTCCATTTCCGCCATTCTGATCCTTGAGTGTGGGTGGGTCTCAATGCCCCACTCCTCTCTCAATGTCATTGAGCATATCAGTGACATCAGAGGTGTAAAAGGGACTTTTCCGCATTGAGAGACTTCTTCAGCAAGGTTATATAGTTTGAGGGTTAGGTCCTCAACTCAGCACTAAGGAAGGTGGGGGTTGAGGGAGGTGGAGGAGGATATAGAAGGGATAAATGGTGAAGGATGGAGACTTGGGGTGGTGAACACAATACAATGTATGGATAATGTGTTGTGAAATTGTGCACCTGAAATCTACATAATTGTGTTAACCAGTATCACCCCAATAAATTCAATAAGGAAAAAATAATTCTTCCAAGACCCCAGGAAATCCCCTGTAAACATGACTCCTGGCTGTCTGTATGTCCCACTCAGTTCACCTCCAACAGCTGGACTTGACAATTCCTTTGGTTTAACCCCAGGTGAAGAGGTGGGGTTGAGCTGTATCCCCTAATACAACACCACCTTTGTCAAGGAGATTCAATGTGTTTCAAGAGGCTGCTCTGTGCCATGACCCAGCAGGACCCCTGGGCTCAGGGACCCCCAGGGCTAGCAAAGGTGAAGCACAGGTATAATCACAATAGGGTTTCAGGGGTCCAAGGGCAGTGAGAGCACAAAGTCACCTTACCCCTAATTATTCAAAGGGGATCCCATAGGAGCTTATCTAAAATGAATCCTGCAGGCTGACAGGAATCAGGGGAAGGGCTAACACTCTTGCTAGGCATTTTTTCACTTTTCACTTTTTTTTTTTTTTTTTTTTTTTTGAGACAATTTAAAACTCCTCTTCAATGTCCAAAATAATTCTTTTTGGGTGAAAAAGAAATCCAATATGGTTTCAAGCATTGTACATAGTTGTCACATCTCTTTATCTTCCTCCATCTAGAACAATTTGAAGGCTGTCTTTGAATTTTATGGCCTTGGCATATTTGAAGATTACAGGAAAATTCTTTTAGACCACCCTTCAGCTTGGATTTGTCCAATTCTTCCTCATGATTAGGCCACTGTTGTTACACATTTTGGAAAGAAACATCATGGAAATGATGCCATGTTCTTGTATCCAATATCATTTGGAACCATGGTATTAATATTGATTACTTGATTTTGGTTAGTAAGTGTTGGGGAAGAGAGGTACTTTGAGATGTTGAAACTTCCTTTTTTCATCCCACTTTCACCTATAGGTTTCAGCATCCATCACAAATGATGATGTTCTAACTTCACCATTTCTTCATTTATTTGTTGGTATTCTATTGTAAAAAAAAAAAAAATCTCTTCACCCCCATTTATTCATTTATTTATAGCTGTTGGACTTGTAGTTTCCTATTTTAGTCAATGCATTATAAGCCATTTCCATCACTTATTTCAATGTTCAAGGTTTAGGTTTGGCCATTTTAATATGTGCCATCATCTTTTGAACACTGCCATTCTTTCTGGCTCAACAAGATAGTCCAGGCTCATCTTGTTTTTTCCTGACCCAGCCCTAAAGTTAGCCATTTCTGCAAGAATATCTGGTTATTGTTGGTGGGTAGTGGTGGGTTTTTTGGCAGGGGGAGCAGGGCAGGGATAGGATTTAGAAACAAAGATCTGGTTGTTAGGTGAGTTTGTTGCAATTAGGGTAATCTCCACTCCCAAGCCCATTCAGTAGACACACATCTATAGACACAAAACATATTGATAACTATATTTCCTTATCTGTGTGATATTAATTTTGTGTGTCAATTTGACTGGTCAAACATTATTTCTGGGTGTGTCTGTGAGGTTGGTGGACTGCATAAAGCGGACGGCCCTCCCCAGTGTGGGTGGGCCCCATCCAATCCATTGAGAGCCTGAAGAGAATGAAAAGGCAGAGGAAGGTTGAATGCTCTCTCTCTTCTTGACTGCTTGTACTGAGATATTGGTCTTCTCCTGCCCTGGAATTGGTATTTACATAATTGGTGCTCCTGGTTCTCAGGCCATGGACTCAGACTGGAACTACACTGCCAGCTTTTCATATATCCAGCTTCCAGATGGCAGATTGTGGGATTTATCAGCCTCCATAATCCGTACATTAATTCCACATAATAATCTCTTTCTCTGTATTTATCCTATTGGTTCTGGTTCTCTGGAGAATCTCAACTAATAAAATTTGCATATGGAAAAAAGTTTACATTTAGAGCTTAAATTCCGGTCCAATGGCACAGGGTTCATCCCAGCTTTTCTCCTATCCATATTTTACCCCTTGCCTCAATTGTCTTCAAAATAGTTCATAATTTGTCCAGCCCCCTTGTATGTAGCTAATCTCTCCAAACAGCTGGGCTCCCCCTGACTTAAATGCCCTCCTTATATGGACAGTGCCTTCCTCAATGCATGGCCCTAGTTGCCACTTGGATATCAACATTTCTAAGAGCTTTAGTCATTCATCTGTTCCAAAAATATTTATTGAGCACCTACTACTATGTTTCAGACATGTTTCCACATGATGGACATAAACAAGAAGACAGACAAAATTCCCTAACCTCACGAGCTCACATTCTAGTGAAGGGAGATAATTAAAACAAACAAACAAAAAACGGATGAGTATATCAGATGGTAAGGAGTGCTGTGGAGAAAAATTAAGCAGGGAAAGAGAATGAGGAAGGACCTGGAGACCACTATTTTCTATAATTCCGTGCTCCCTTAAGGAGATCACAAATATTAATCCATCACTTATATTTAGAAATTTCTCTTGACTTGGAATAATATTTCCATCAATAGTATCATTCATGGATTCAAATAGTGCTGTGTTTCCAAGCAAAAGTGAAGAAGCCACATATAAAATAAACTGTATTAGGAAACTCAAAGAAGATGCTAGGGATGACATGACAATGAAAGGCAGAAATGCAAGTGAAGGGTTTGAATAAACTTGCACAAACCACAATAAGAATTGTTTCAATAGGCCTTCAGTGGTCAGGGGGAAAGCGGTTGGGGGG